>JAHWFO010090898.1:92323-112496 GCA_023313115.1 Rhysida immarginata
CTCTCTCTCTCTCTCTCTCGCTCGTTTATCTTTCTCATTTTATATATTTATTTATTTATTTATTTATTTATTATTATTAGTTGTTCTGATTCAAGCATGCTGGTTTTTATCTCTATACGTACTTTGTTTGTACTTTATCAGTAGCCTTTTTCCACTGTCCCTTATTTTAACTTTATAGTCAGTTAACTATTTTAATTTTATAGTCAGTTTTTAGTTTTATTTTTTTTCCTTGCTTTAAATTTACAACTAGTTCAACTTGCCTTTTCCATTTGCCTCTGCACTCTCTCCACATCACTGCCTCTCTATGCCAGTGGCTGTTATATCTCCTCCTAACATCCTCTACAGGCTTCCTCTGCTCCTTTACCCCTTTCCCCTTGGGTACCCCTCCCTTTGATCCTTTCACTGGCGCTTGCATACTATAACTGTTGCTATATACCCCTGTTGCTTTATAACTGTTACTTTTTATACTTATTTGACCTTTGCTGTCTTTTTCTTAAAGGCTTTTTCTCTAATTGACTCTCCCCCAATTCTATTTTTTTTTCTCGTCCTGTTACCCTATATTCTATATATTATTATTTTTTCTTTTTTTTTTAATTATCATAGAGAATAGAATAACCTTGCCACCTTCCCATTCTTTCTGTCTTAATTTTTTTAACTTCATTTATTTATTATTATTCACATTATTATTATTATTATTCATATTATTATTATTATTATTATTATTATTCATATTATTATTATTATTACTATTATTATTATTATTATTATTATTATTATTATTCACATTATTATTATTCACGAGTTCAACTCTTCACGGATTCCTCTTCTAGTCTGGAACTCAGCCAAAATCCTTACAGATTAAAACCCCAGGATTTTACTGCCATGGCACCTCTCTCAAAACCATGCCCTAAATGTAAAAATGGTATCCATGGTAAACAGCACAAACTCACTTGTTCTGGGGGCCAGTTCGTCTTTCATAGTAACTGTATGGGAATTAGACGAACTGAAACTCAAAAACTTTTTGACAATGGGGTCAACACTTTATTGTGTGACACCTGCAAAAGTAGCCAACCTGCTAGTCAGTCAAGTGATCCATTGCTTATCAATCAGCGAAATGATGCAAATACCTTAACATTGGAAAACTCGATTTGCAATGCAGACATAACTGATGGCTCATCTAGTAATGTAAATACCGATTTCAATAATATTGTTCTCTGTTTAAGCAATGGGCATGAAGAGGAAGCTTGCTCTAAGTCAGAAGACTGTATAGAGCTCGTTCCATATTCACGATGCTCAACCATCTTACGAAGCTAAATCATGAACTATTTTCCGAAGTTCATGCCCTGAAACACAATAATCAATGCCTGCAATCCCAATTCACAGAACAGTCAACACAGCTCCGAAAAACACTAAATAAACTCTCAGCTCTTGAGACCCAAAATGATGGCCCTGACCTTCATGTCACGTTCTCATACTCAGCAAGTCAATTCTTCTTGTCCAGCCACCGAAGACACCTCTACTATGCCTGCCCTGGCGGTCAAGAAGAATGCATTGAGAAATACAAACCTTATGGTATCGAGCAACTAGGACTCACTACTTTTTCAATGTCCCATAACGGTGTTATCAAGTTTGGGATGGTGTCACAGAACAATATTGTCGAGTCAACTACTATCCACGAGAGTGGTGATTCAAAAATACACTCTTAGCAGCAGCTAAGGAAATCCAAACTACCACCTCCTCTCCTGGGGACGGTGGTCAACACAACCATTAAAGCCATCGAAACTCGTTCTCGAACCCCCTTTCATAAACTCTTCATCTCGAGGTTGCAATCTGTTACTACAGTCCAACAGTTAGTAGCTCATATATCTTCCTTTTCCACCTCTAAAATAGTGTGCTCCTGCTTTAACCTTTTCCCAGCCAGCTATTTTTTTGAGAAAATGATTCTTCTTACAGGGGAATAGAAAACATTTTTTTAAAGATTCAATAACTGATATACTGCTTTAAAATTTTTAATTTGTGATCTTGAATATAATTGCTTTTGAATAGTAATTTTTTTGATCGATAAAAAATAATGGGTTTTTTTTAAACAATACATTAAAATGTATAATAAAATTTTCTATTTGAAAAACTTGGTTTAAATCCTTTTTTAAAAAATTACAAATGCAAAAATTTCGTATTTGAAAAAAGCCAAAATTTAGGGAGAAATCTTATCTAAATAAAGCAAAAAAAATAATTTTAATATCTCTATTTGTTTTTTTTCAACGATTTTTTATATAACTGAATGTAGAATATGTTTACTTATTTTTTTCAAATACCTACGTAATTTGTTGTTAAATGGGTCACACCTGCCTGACAATAGCCAGAAAATCACATAATAGGATTTTAATCTCTTTCTTTGATAAAGCATAGATGTGGCCTTATCTAACTTCCTCATATTCTGAGAAGTGATCAATCTCAAATGACGTCATCAAGAAACGATCCCGATAGCAATGGTTTTAATTTTTTTGAAATAACTTATGAATAAAATGTAATTTACGAAATGAAAAAAATTAAAACATAAATAAAAGGTATCATTTTAACATAATTCAATCATTAAATGGTTTAGTTGTGCCCTGGAAATTTTTAATAAATTCGTAATTTTAGATGTTGCTAAGTTTCTCCATACACAAGCTTTCTAAAATTTCGAATATTATTGATTATTAATAAATTTGTTCTAAAATTTGTTCTAAAATTAATAAGGTATATAATTTATTGGCAGTTAATTATAAAGCTTTCAAGAATTCAACAAAAGCAGTTTGAAGTTTTTATCGATAATAGAAAATTTCTTATAAGCATTTTTTATAGTCATGATTTCAGCCCCCTCCTTTGACAACACCTGTGGAAAATCATTTTTTATTATATTTTCTCATTTAATTTTAAAATTTGAAGGGATATACTAGTAGTAATGTGCATCTGAAAAAAAATAAAAAAAAAATTAGCAATTTATCTGTAATAGAATTTCAGTTATATGCATTTAAATTTTGTAATGTGTTATATGGAATTGACATGGCTACAAGTGGCCTGATTAGGCCACCTCCGCTGGGAAAAGGTTAAAAACAAGTCACCGAACTATACCTCCTTTTAACTTTCTGTTCCTGCAAACGCAATTGAAGAATTTCAAACTGCTAATAACTGGCCAGCCAATGCATTAATCCTGCCATTTACAGGAAGATTAAATCCTAACCTTATATTGCTGCCTGGGTCATCAAATGGAAAAAACACAACAGGAGATTATCATACTACTAAAACCCAAAATACAATAGATAGCTCCGAAGTGACCTACTCTACACCATCTGTGACAAGTGAAGATTTTTCTCAAGATTCTGGTGCCATGCACTCCGAGTCTAGTGCTACCAATGTCATCAACTCTGTTCTTCCTCCTTTAATACAAAGTGCCACTAATGAAAATTTACTACCAAAACTGTAGTGGTCTATAAACAAAATCCACTCTGTTTCGTCAAAACTTATCTGCCAGGGATTACGATGTCATTGCTCTCACTGAAACCTGGCTACAAGAAAATTTTCCCAGTTCAGAATTTTTTGATGATTGTTATCGCGTGTTCAGATGCGATCGGCCCACGGACAATAGAGGGGGAGGGGTTGCTATTGCTATTCGTCACTCCCTATCTCGTGTTCCTCTTCACTCCAATATCTCCATATTTGAAAATTTGTGGATTAAGGTTCGAGACAGTCATCATCAGTATTGCATTTACCTTCCACCAAGTCTTCCTGCTGAAGACATCCTTAATGTCTTAGACGAAATTCTTGAACTTCTAATACACTTTCAAGGGAATATTATCTTAGTTAGTGACTTCAATATCAATACTCTATCAGGAGATTATTATTCAGTGGTTAAACAATTTTTGCTTAATGAACTGCTGACAACCTGTGATGTACAGCAATACAATGGCTTTCCTAACTCTTCTGGAACTATTCTTGATCTTGTTATCTCTAATCTTCATCTATCTCTCCTAATTCAGGAATACCCATTGGTGACAGTTGACAGGTATCATCCTGCTCTTCAAATTTCTGCCTCACTAAATCTGGTCCACTCATCAAAGCCTCCCTCTAATCTACGCTGAGATTTTTCCAAAGGGAACTATTTACAGCTGTACGAGGATACTTCCCTTTTTGATTGGAAGGACGTTTTCAGCAGTAATGATCCCGAAGATTCCGCAAACTGCCTTGGTAAACTTATTTCCGATATTGTTAGACGTCACATCCCCATCAAAACAAATAATAGTTCCCGCTCTAGGCTTAAATTCCCGAAGTGGTTTTCCTCCAACTTAATCATTCTTATCAGGTGCAAAAACGCTTTGCACAAAATAAACCTCCTGTAGGCAGAAAACCTTACAATAATTCGGGAGCTCCATGGAAATATTAACCCTAAATGTTAACCCGAGACCATTATTCGCAAATCTCTTTACTGTGACTATCTCAGCTGAAGATGTTCTCTGGAGTATTCATAGACTCAGGTCCAAGCGATCCTCCTCTACTACCAACATTCCCTCTTTCATTTATAAAGGCCTTGCCCCTCACCTTGTGGCCCCTCTTCAACTTATTTTCAGTCTTTGTATACAAAATGGCCACTATCCTACCATCTGGAAGAGCACGATCATTGTTCCTATCTACAAATCTGGACTTGCTACAAGTCATCCCCAACAACTATCGTCCAATCTCTCTTCTTCCCGTCATGGCAAAAATTTTTGATCACATTCTTTATAAATATCTGCTTCAGCATATTTTGCCCTCTCTTCCTGCCTGTCAACATGGTTTCAATATCTGGTTAGCTTCACAGTGGTGCTCATGAGCTCCTACGAGCAGCAGGGCCAGACTGACGCCATTTACTTTGGCCTTTCCAAAGCTTTTGACACTGTTCAACATGATCGTTTAATTCATAAATTTAAACTCCTTGGTGTCAGAGACAATTTTCTGGCATTGCTGTATTACTACATTTCCAACAGACACAATGTGGTTCGCATGAACGATCACTGCTCACGTCCGTTTTGTCCGACCTCCGGTGTCCCTCAAGGCTCCGTTCCCGGCCCTCTTCTCTTCAATGTTTATACCTCTGACCTTCCTAATCATATCTTGGATTCAGGTAATCTTATGTATGCTGATGACACTAAGCTCTTTCGTACCATCACTTGCCCTCAGGATGTTTTGCATCTTCAATGCGACATTAATCGATTGGAAGCTTGGTGTCAGGAGAATAGGCTTAGCATCAACGATAGCAAATGTGCGTACATTACCTTTACCAATAAAATTAATCCCATGTACAATGCTTATACTGTCGCCAATGCTACTATTAAGACTGCCTATCAAATGCATGATCTTGGTGTCATTCTTGACGACAAGCTCACTTTTAATCCGCAGATGTACGTACTAAAGCTCTGCGTTGTGCAGGGGCACTTATGCATCATGGACATACCTTTTCTACTCCTCAAATTTTTCTGTTACTTTATAAAAGTATTGTACTCCCGGTGCTTATGTACTGTAGCGAGGTCTGGAATGGTTGCATCCAGGAGCAAGATGTAGTTCTTGATAGGGTGCAGTCTATCTTCCTCCAGTATCTCAAGCGAAAGTTCCCTAATTACGACAACCACCTTACACCATTACATGACATCCGACTACAAAGAGATATGACTTTTTACGGAAGATCATCAAAGGATCCAATAACACAGACTTTGTACAAGGTCTCCATTTCTATGCTCCTATTTGCCGAAATAGGCAATCTTCTGCTCTTTTCAAACCGCCACTTTATAAACATGCCCATGCTTAGCAGTCAACGATCTACAGGATCCAACATGAATACAATCTGTACCATTCCGATTTTGATATTTTTTAATTACTTAATTATTTCCTTTAATAATGTTAAGATCTGTAGCGCCAAAAACGAATTTTGACGTTATTGTAAACTGACAAAAGAAATGTGAAATTAATTTATGAAGTTTTTCCCCATTTTTCGTCTAAGAAAATAAAAAAGGTCGATGATTGTGATAAGAGTCCCACAGCGATTGCGTCTGAAAAGAATGTGATGCAAATAAACTGTTTGAATGGGATTTAAGTAATAAGAAAAGGTATTTATTCAGGCAAAACATACAGTTCAAATTAATGTGTACAGAAAATTTAATTCATATATATTTTTTTATTCAAGTTAACTTTGTCATTGTTATCGTTGAGTAGAAACATCTTACCCAGAAGACATTGTTATGCGTGTGTCATCGATAACAATGATAGTCTTGACTTGAGAAAATTTTGGAATCAGTTTGGGAGAGAAAAAAAAATTTTGAAACCCTTCATGGAGTAGTGGATAAAAATGGAGAATGTTGTAGTGTTGTCGGCCCAGGAGAATGAAGTGTGGCTTCCGGAATTCCGCGAGGTTACCGCTGTGGATCTGTGTCCAGGATGATAAATCAACATCGTGATGACTGGAAAAACCTTAAAAGATGATTAAAGCAATCGAGTCGACGAGCTACCGCAATTAAGTGTCGGATATCAGAGAAAATTCAGTCCTAGAAATCAAAGTTTAAGCACCGCATTCTTCTGGTATGGGGCAATTATTGAAGACCATGTTTACAAAGTCCTACCAGAGACAATCTTTTTTTTTTGTTTTTTTTACAATGTTTTCCCATATTAACGCAGAGAGATAATGTCTGGCATGCGGCTGAAGGAATCGTTTCGATGAGGGCGAATACGGATGGCTCGAAGAGCTCTGAGTTGTCCAGCTTTAGCCATATCGCAACATCCAGTTGGTAGCCACGAATGGAATGTTTTGTGCTAGCGGAAAATTGAAGCAGGGAGGTATCCCGTAGTTTTAAGATCGGCGTTCTCCTACTAACACAATTAATAATCCCGTCATTAGTACCATTTTCCTATTCCCTCCCCCCTTCTACTTACCTTTCCTCGTCGGTCAGACCATGAAACCTGGATACACTCCGAAAAAATGAAATATGTAAGAGGAAGAAAGCTTATTAGGATTAACTAAACATTAAAAGTAAAAAATAAGATTATCCACTCCCTTTTAAAACTTTTAAAACTTATCCACTCCCTGTTCTGAGCGTGGCCAAAGTGAAGTAAATAAGAGAAATTAGGCTAAAGTAGTTGGGTATAATTGAAATTTAGATGCAGAATTGCTTTTGAAGTCAAAATCTTCGGAAGAATCTTGCGTTCTTTTTTTGTTTTTAAAAAGGAAACTCGTACTTTGTAATTTACAAGAATGCCCGACTTAAAGAAAAACATGGCACCAAAGTTACAGAAATTCTGATTAGTGGGATGGTGAAGCGGCGCTAGTTAAAGAAGAAATAATTTTTATTAGGTTTTATTTTTTTCCGTTGGCTGCTGGCGAAATATGGCAATCAGGGACAATAGGTATAAGTGATAATAGACCACGAACTTTAACGGCAATTAAGATTTTGAAATTATGAGTCCCGAGCTTTATATTAAAAGTAAAATGACAGAAGTAGAGAAAATAGATAAGAAATTGATGGAAAAGAAATTTGTTTACTTCGAATAAAGCCACAGTTTTTTTTAAACGGAGTTAAAAGCGTATGATATTTTCTTATATAAGCATGCACTTTTGATTCTTTCAGCTCCCAATCCCTTTAACAGCATTGCAACCAACATTTATCTAGCGTTACATTAACAGCAATGTAAGATTAATAATCTTTTCGCCAACACAACCTGGTGCTACAGATCTTAAATTTTATTCTAATTTTATTTTGTAATTCTTCATTTATAATTCCTTTTCAATGTTTGGCATTGATGTTTCCATTTCTTTTATTAATTGTATTTAGTCATATCTTCTCTTACGTCCTTTTTAATTTATTTTATGTTGCTCTGCCATCTGTATTTTATTCATAACACCATATTTTTGCCCAAGTTTTACAATTTTTCTTTATTATTAGTTAACTAGCAAAGGTACCCGGCGTTGCCCGGGATAATTACTTGGATGTAAACAGAACAATCTCAAAAAATTAAATTAAATTTTGCAATATCTTAAAAATAAACACATGAAAATGCTTAGAATTAATACAGTAAAAATTCTTAATGAAAATTCGAAAAAAATCTTTTTAAAGGTTCACAATGGCTGGACCTCTCCAAGGATGCCACTGCAATTTTAAATAATTTCTTACTCACGTAATCTTACCTTAGATGTATACATAGTGTTGTTGCAATTTCCACTCTTCTCTCGATGTGTTGAAGCAAAATTTGGCCATTCATCACTTTGTGCAGTCTAGCGGTCGCGGATTCTTCTATTTACTTGCTTCCCATTTGCTCAATACATCACGGAGCTAAAGGAGTGCTTCCTCTGTCGTCTTTCCACTCTTTCTCAATAGTCTGCTAACTCTCCATTATCTCCATTTACTGATCATTTTTAAAGATTTTCAAGAAATTGTTAAGTACTAAGAACTCTCTTTTCTAAGAAAAGCCTGAATAACAGGAATTCTATGCATTGTTAGAAATTGAAACTTATCCATATTGCATTGTTATAATTCTTGGAAAGGACTGCTTTATCATTGCATCATCATTTTGAGCTCATTGTTATTGGTGAATTGCGTGTTGAAACCATTGTTGATACCTATTGTTGCACAAACTTTTATTTTCATTGTTGGTCATGAGATATATATTGTTGGTCCGTGCAGAGTGTTTGTGAATTGCGTGTTGATACCATTGTTGCAAAAACTTTGTCTTGCATTGTTGGTCATGCGATATTTCTCATTATTTTATCAATAATTTTTATTTTTTCGAAATCTGAAGTAGACAGTGACCTTCCTCATGCTTTGAAGGTCATGTATGCGAAATTTCATCATGATCGGAATAAAACTAGATTTGTATAAAAAACATACAGACAAACAGACCCACAAACATCCTTCTTTATATATATACATTTTTTATTTGAAATCAATTTTTACACAATTTTACATTTTATTTTGAGTCAAATTTTATTTTGTTCTGTTTTACTTATTTTGTTATTACCCAATTTGTCAATTTTCAAGATTTTTTAATCTTTTGTTTTGCATGCCTCTTACTGTTCTGTTTTGGCACATTGGTGCTGTTTGAACGGCAAAAAACTTGAATTGAATTGAATTGAATTGAATTATTATTATTTTTATTTTATTAATATTTAGCTTCCTAGTAGTTGTAAATAATTGCATCTAATAAATATGTGTTCACTAGCTTTTTTCATGTCACAATTTGCATAGTTTGAAAAATTCTTGTGGTGTGTTTTATAATGTCAATACTATAAAAATAAAAAGAATTAGTTCTAATGTCCTTGTGGATTCAGTTTGACAGTCTAATCAGATTCAAAAATGTGCAAATAAAAGTCAACTTTTTGTTCAATTGGATATTGTGTTTTCATTATGTATGATGTAATGAACTATTTATTTAAGATGAGGTGGATTTCTTGTAGCTTTAGTTATTTCAATCATATTTTTTTGAGATGGAGTGTAAAATTATCATCAATTTCATCAAGAAGTGAAGTTTATTTGTAATAGTCGTTGCATCGATCAAAAGAATGATTTAAGGCATGTTCAAATGAAAGTGATTCGGTTTGTAGTGCGCAGACACGAGGCAAACGAGTGATTGTTGACATACCATCTGCTTGTTCTTATAAGCACTGCTCTGGGAAGTTATGTTAGGCTTTTGCTCGTACTTCGTTTGTGTTACACTGAACCCTCCTATTAAATTTCCGTCCAAAACTGACCAACGAGCGGTGGTAATTTTTCTGACAGCTGAGGACATTCACCAGTTGACATTCATGCTCAGATGTTGAACGTTTATGGAGAAGCATGTGTCTAGAAAGCAGCCGTGATGTGTTGGGCCAAAATTTTTCATGATGATCATGTGGAAATGGCTGATAAACCACGTCCGAGCCAAGCAAACATGGCCATCACCGATCAATTAAAGACAGACATGGATAAGTCAATTCGTGAGGACATGCAGATCAGCATACGGTCAATTGTGAATGATCGCAACATCACTATTAGTTCTGTATATGCTGTAGGAAAAGCTTGATATATGGCAAGGTCTGCTCTCAGTGGGTACCATGAATGCTAACAGAAGAGCACAAAGGACTGCGCTTTGGCTGCTGTTTGGATCATCTGGAATATTATTGGGAACCCTCTGGGAGGGTATTGATAATGCAATGGAAGCTTCCATCGTCACCACGGCCCAAAATATTAGGTCGCAAAGTTCGACCGAGAAAGCTATACTTCGTGATTCTTTGATTCCGACGGCCCTCTGCTTTTGGAGTTTATGGAACCCAGAACCCATATTAATGCTACCGCATACACCAAGACCTGCAGAACATGCATCAAGCTGTGAAAAATAAGCGTCCTGGTAAGCTATACTAGGACAATACTAGGCCACATTTTGCGAGACTGGTGCAGAAACAATAACCAAAATGCAATGGCATGTTCTGCCAAACTCTCCTTATCGCCCAGACCTCTCACCATGTGATTTTCATCTGTTTCGTCCTTTAAAGAAGGCACTAAGAAGTCGACAATTTGCCAGTGATGAGGAGATTACTAACGCTATTCGGTCATGGTTCAGAGAGGAGTCCCGTATTGCGGCAGGTGAAGATTTTTTTAGGACTGGCATCTATAATAGTTATTGTAAGATGTTCTTCCTTCATATAACCAAAGGTACATATTAATACTTTCATATAATCCGTTTCAGTGCCCTTTGAATCACTTTTATTAGAACATGCCTTATATTTCAAGACGATGAATGCTTCAACTGCATTGTGGATACCTTCCAGGAGGGTTCCTAATAATGGCACCTGGTCTCATCTACCGCCATAATCTTCTTCAAAAACGCTTCTCCCTCCCAGATGATCCAAACAGCAGCCAAAACGCAGCTCTTTTTGCTCTTCATGAGGATTCGTTGTACCCAAATGTGTGACAGCAGACCTTGCCATATACCAAGCTTTTCCTACAGCATATGCCAAACCAATACTGACGTTGCGAGCCATTGCAAGTGACCGTATGGTGATCCACCTGTCCTCACGAAATGACTTAACCATGTCTGTCTTCAATCGGTCGGTGATGAACACGTATGCTTGTCCCGGATGTGGTTTATCAGCCGTTTCCACAAGACCATCATGGAACATTTTGGCCCAAAGCACCACAGTTGCTTTTGAGAAACATGCTTCTCCATTAACATTCAACATCCGAATAATTAATTTAAAATCATAATTCTAATGGATGCATCTTGGGCTAAATTGCTGACAATCGATCAGTGTAATGAAAAAAGTAGTACGAGTGGCCCAGGAGCCATTAGCTCACTTTACACGCTCGCCCAAAAAGTAAACCAAATGAGGTACACTGAAGTAGGAAAGAACCCTGATGAACTTGTTTAAGTCATCCAGAAAAGACTCCCTTCATGGTAGGGATGAGAATCGGATTGCGGATAGACGAATAGCGAGTCCGAAAAACTAGGATCTGGCAGATCCAGTAGTTGGGGAACTCGGCCTTGTTAATGTTCTCGAAATTGACATCCAAGATATGATGGGTTCTTCGAAACCTGAAGGAACATGTTCCTTCTTGGGCAGCATGTTCCTGAGAAGTATTTGAACCAATGTGGATCATCCCCAGATCTTCTTAGATAGAGAGATTGTTGGCAACTCTTCTGTCTAGTTGAGCAATAGACTGTAGGGTAACATTTTGGAAGGTCTGAAGATCTTTCCATCGGGATTTGCAAATGGAAGCCCAAGCAGGCATACCATGAAGTAAAATGGGACGAATCACTACCTTCTATAACAAGAGTTTGCTATCCACTCTGAGAGCGCTGTTTAGCCCCAGTAGCGCGATGAGACTAAACTTCGCTTTCTTAGCCTTGTTAAACGAATATTGGACATGGTCGTTCCATTTGAGCTTGGAAGCAATCACAACTCCGAGGTACCTACAATTTTTAACCACTCAAGCTTCCTACCATGTAGGATGAGGGGCCTTGGAGGGTTTTTGCGTTTGCGTGTGATGAACATGGCTTTACACTTGGTAACATTCAGCTGTAAGCGCCATTTAGAGAACCAGCTCTCACACTGGTGTAAAGCTTTTTGTAGACGGCTAATAACGTGGACTGGATTACGTGCCCAGGTCATGATGGACCCGTCGTCAGCAAACAAGTAAAGATTGCTCTTTGTAAACTTAGGTTTATGGTCGCACTTTTATGCTGTGGGGGGTGGTTCGAGTCATATCCTGTGATGGCATCCGTAGTCGTTGGCTTCCGAAAAACACTATATACCACACGTTTCATGTCCGTCCTCTTTGTGGTCGTAAGGTCCAGGAAATTACTGGTACCTTGTTTTTCTTTTTCCATTGTGTAAGTCATGTTTTGATGAAAATCGTTGAATATAAATACGACTTCATCAGCAGAAATCTTCGCGGTATCAATAACTACCAAAGTATCATCGACATATCTCGCGTACACAACAACTTTACGCTGTTCAATGAGTGGCGTGACATATCTTCTACTCCTTAGAGGAACTCCTCCGACACCGGCATGCTAATCGGAGACCCTATGATAACTCCTGAATTAAAAAATTTCTGTTCTTGTATTACCCCGAGGGTGCTTTTCACATCTTTCCGAATAACAAGGTTGTTAACACTACTGGTATTAACTTTGCTAAAGAAGAACAAAATCTCCTGCAGAAAGGGTTGAAAAACAACTTGCGATGGCCTTTAGGAGAAAGAGAAGATGTGAACTTTGCAATGGAGGTAGAGAAAGCTATAGGGCTATTACCGATTGAAGAAAGAAATATAACAGATTGAAGAGAGTGGCAGCAGCACAAGAAATCAAGAAGATCAATAGAATCATGAAGAATACACGGAATGACCCGATGAACGTCATAGCACGGAAGATAAAGAAGAAACTTAAGGAGGACGATGCCTGGATAGTCGAGGCAGATAAAGGAGGTGCAGCCGTCGTCATATACAACGATGATTACAATATGAATTCATTAGAGTTTATCAACAGAAACGGTTTTTCAAGAATTGGAAAGGAACTCAGACTTTTCTGAAAGCCATAAGGTCAGTCAAAAAGTATTTCTCCTCTACTATATTTAAAGAATGGGGCAAATTTAAATGTAATGGACAGCCAGTGCCACCCCTTATCAGGGCACTTGTCAAAGTTCACAAGAAAGGCAAACCTATTAGACCAGTGGTTAATTGTGTGAACTCAACGTTCACAGGTTATCAATGCAGTCGCGCCTAGATAGAACCGACATGTTATTCGGGACAGTGGGCAACTCGCCACAGAACTTGGGTCCATAATAACAGAAGACCGGTTTTTGATTGTATCTTTTAGATGTAGTGAACTTATATACAAACATACCTTTTTTGGAAATGATTGATATAATCAACAAGATGCTCACCGAGAACAAAGTGGATGAGGATATTCGGAAAGATGTGAAAAGCACCCTGGGAACTTCATTATTTTCAATTCGCGAATGAGTTCTACTCTATGCCAACAGGAGTTCTCATGGGGTCTCCAATTAGCGTGATGGTGTCGGAGGAGTTCCTCCAAGAACTAGAAGACAAACATGTCATGCCACTCATTGAACGACATAAAGTTGTTTTTTACGCGAGATATGTCGATGATACTTTGGTAGTTATCGAAACCGCTAAGATTTCTGCTGATGAAGTCTTATATATATTCAACGATTTTCATCAAAATATGACTTACACAATGGAAAAAGAAAAACAAGATACCATAAATTCCCTGGACCTTACGATCACAAAGGGGATGGATATGAAACGTGTGGAAAATAGTGTTTTTCGGAAACCAACGACTATGGATACCATCATAGGATATGACTCAAACCACACCCTACAGCATAAAAGTGCGGCTATTAGCTACTATTTCAACAGGGCACTTAGTTACCTGATGTCGGCTAAGGACAGGAATGAGGAGATACACCTTACTTTCGACGTGGCAAGAAGAAAATCGTTTCCTGATGCGGTTACTTCGTCAATATTAAATAAAACTAGACCCCCAAGACACAACAAACCAAGAGACGACAGCGACCACAAGTACTGAAGTTAACTTACACGGGACCTGAAGTGACAAGGATCAGCAATTTATTTCGTAACAAAGGTATCAAAATTGCGCACAAGACGAACAACAAATGTGGATATATATTCAATCCGAAGGTTAGTGACAATGAGGCTGATGATGATTACAGGTCTTGTAGTGTATACAGGTTATCTTGCCTCTATTGTGGATCGTTTTATATTGGAACGACCAAAAGGTCATTTAAGGAAAGATATGATGAGCACCGCAGGTCTTGGGTTAATAATAATTGGAAGTCTGCTTTTGCCATCCATCTCATAAACAGCAAACATCGATTCGGCGCCATCGAAGACATAATGACCTTTGTCAGGAAGGAGCGCGACCATAAACGGATGCTGACTTTTGAGGCCTTGGAAATTATAAGATACATTAAAGCAGGCAAGAAACTTATTATAAATAATCAGACAAATTTTGTAAATAATTCAATATTAGATATAGTTAATGATGTGATAAGGAATACGCAGAGAGATGACTCATAAACAACATCGATATTATCAAAATAACCAACTCCGCTTAATAGATCTGCACAACATAGCCTACATGAATAATCCATGCCTACATGAATAATCGATGCCTCATCACAATTTTTATAAATACGATTTTTGAGTTCATATACCGATACTCAAGAGCTCTTTTTTTGATTTTTTAGTTTTATTTTGATTATACTTATATATTTATTATTTTGTTATTTGTTAATTATTATTTCATTTTTCAGTTGTATTTATTAACTATTTATTGCATTCCAGGGTTTTTGTGTCTCGTCCTTTTCTCTTATTAATATCCATTCATTGTAAAATATACAGTTTTTGTATACAGGGTGTAAATGGACGACGTTTCACAAATTTAAGGATATTTAGTGGGTGAAATTCTGAGCAAAAAAGTCTAATCGCGTTTTTCGATCTGAGGGTCCGTTAAAAAGTTATAGCGCTAAGTTAAAAATTGCTCAGCGTCTGTATCAACATATATTTCTGGAAGTGACGTCATGAAACTTTAAAGCACTATAACTTTTTAACAGAGCCACAGATTGAAAAACGCGACTAGACTTTTTAGCTCAGAGTTTCATCCTCTACATATCCTTACACTTGTGAAACGTCGTCCGACAATAGACAATCGACAATCGATCAGTGTAGTGAAAAAGTAGTACGAGTGGTCCAGGAGCCTTTAACTCACTTTACACGCTCGCCCAAAGAGTAAACCAAACGAGGTACACTGAAGTAGAAAAGAAGCCTGATGAACCTCTTAATGTCATCCAGAAAAGAGTCCCTTCATAGTAGGGACGAGAATCGGATTGTGGATTGACGAATAGCGAGTCCGAAAAACTAGGATCTAGCAGATCCAGTAGTTAGGGAACTCGGTCTTGTTAATGTTCTCGAAATTGACATCCAAGATATGACGGGGTCTTCGAAACCTGAGGGAACCCCTGATAGTGAGTGAGTGGTCCAGGATACCAGCAACCAGGGTATTTTCATGATGTTTCATCTTGGGCAGCATTTTCCTGAGAAGTGTTTAAACATAGGAACCAATGTGGGTCATCCCCAGATCTTCATAGATAGAAAGATTGTTAGCAACTCTTCTGTCTAGTAGAGCAATGGACCGGAGGGTAACATTTTGGAAGGTCTGAAGATCTTTCCATCTCGATTTGCAAATGGAAGCCCAAGCAGGCATAACGTGAAGTAAAATGGCACGAATCACTACCTTGTATAACAAGAGTTTGTTGTCCACTTTCAGAGCGCTGTTTCGCCCTAGTAGCACGATGAGACTAAACTTCGCTTTCTTAGCCTTGTTAAGGGAATTTTGGACATGGTCGTTCCATTTGAGCTTGGAATCAATCACAACTCCGAGGTACTTATAATTTTTAACCCTATCAAGCTTCATACCATATAGAATGAGGGGCCTTGGAGGGTTTTTGCGTTTGCGTGTAATGAACATGGCTTTACACTTGTTAACATTTAGCTGTAAGCGCCACTTAGAGAACCAGCTCTCACACTGGTGTAAAGCTTTTTGCAGACGGCTGATGACGTGGACTGGATTACGTGCCCAGGTCACGATGGACCCGTCGTCAGCAAACAAGTAAAGACTGCACTTTGTAAACTTAGGAAAGTCGTGGATAAAGAAATTGAACAAGGCAGGCCCCAAGACAGAGCCTTGGGGAACACCAGCATTAACATCAGAAAGGTCAGACAAGGAGTCACCAACCTTAACACGGAGGGTCCTGTTTCTCAGAAAGAAGCTAACCAAGGCAATCAGGTCATCTGGGAAGCCACAAGTAATCATTTTATAAATGAGTCCATCATGCCAGACGTCAAGAAAGATGATACCACAAAACATAGAAAGATTGAGAGAACCGTTCAAATCAGCAACAAGGCTCCATACCTGGAGCTGACATGCGTGAGCTGTGCGGAAGCCGAATTGCTCTTCACGAATAAGGTTGTTTGCCTCGCAGAATTCATTGAACCTCTTGAGAACAGTTCGCTCAAAGACCTTGGAGAGCACTGGCAGTAAGCTAATGGGCCTGTAGCTGATGGGAAGAGCAGGATCTAGTCCCAGCTTGGGAATAATGAGGATGATTGCGTCCTTCCAGGCGCTAGGGGAGCGCGTTGATAGAAGCCAAACTTGTCACATACTTCTTTGACTTCACCAGTAATATTAACCAGACAGTCCTCCTTGGGAGTATTGAATTGACTTTTCAATGAGTCAGCGATGAGTTGAGCCTTGTCCTGGTCACTCCTAACAAAAATCGCCGCTTTCTGTAAGCAGAGGAGGTAGTTCAATTGCCCTGTTACTTTTAAGGGCCCTGACAGTATTTCAAGAGAATTGTCTTGGACAGACAGACTCTTGATCTTGTCATTCCGCCTTTGATTCCGTAAGTCCTGGATCTGTTCGCTGACCTTCCGCGATAGCCTTTTGTATTTCGTCTTGAAATGCGGGAGCCTGGTACGTTGCCACAGTCTTCTGTAAGTATTTTTTTCCTGAATAATCTGCCTGATGCAGGGAAGAAGCTCAAGATGGTCTGGCCGCTTGTAATTAATTGGAGTAGCTTTTTTAGGGGTCCTATCTTTTCTGTATATATAATAACCTGTCAGGGTGAAAGATCTGCTTTGCTTGTGGTGAGTCTCGCACAAAAAGGCTACGTCGATATTCCAACTTGTGAGGAAATCAGAGAACTCATGACACTTGCGAGGGATCCCCCTTGCATTCCAGATAGTGCATCGTAGTTTTCCTTGCTTTAGTACTTTATACGGATGTCTAACCATGATTATTTCCTGCTCTCAACTGGAGTAGTCTGTGGCAAATCGTTGCCACTTTCTTTCAGCATATTCATTAAGTTACCCAGAAATCTTTGAATTTTAGCCAGTTCTTTGTGGTCAACAGCTCCCTTACCAACTGAAGCAGAGGTAACGGAAGCGAAAGATCTACCTTTAACTACCTTAGAATTTCTATTCCTATTGACTTGTGGGTATTTGGGGCATTTTGTATAGCTGCTTGTGTGCTGGCCTTCACAGCGAATACATTTAGGCAGGTCTTTATCTTTTATATTCGTACAGTCCCTTGATTGATGATCGCCTGTGCACTTGTTGCAACGTGGTGACTCGGTGCAACCCTGAGACACGTGCCCAAAACGTAAGCAATTGTAACATTGCAATGGCCTTTTGTTACCCCTAAATAATTCAACTACTACAGCAAGTGGACCGATACATTTCAGATTTAGGAAGGACTTATTATGTTCAGTGATTTGGAGGAGGACTAGAACCATTGGCGTCTCGACAGCCCCGTTTGCTTTTTTGAGCCTAATTGCTTTGTCCGGGAAGTAGTTGACACTTCTGACGTCTTCACAAAAATCTTCGAGATCGTATGTTTTGTCACGTTACGAACAACGTATTTCAGTAGCTTTTCAGATTTTAGTTGGTGGTGTTGTATTTTAAGAACATCATTCCTTTTGATCCCAGAAACTAGAGTTTTGTGCGTTTCTTCGTCATGACATTTGACTTTAATGGTGTCTGAACGACCCGTGTGGGCAGTAATTTTATCCAGAGCCACGTGATTTTTAATCTCGTCTAGAATTTCCTTGATTGGCTTCCCATGATGGCGAATAATAATCGGAGGAATTTAAACCGCTTCCTTTCCATGGACGACATTGTTTTGGGGATGACTGAGCTTAGTTTTGTTACTTCGTAGGGCCACAGAGACACTATCGTCGATATTAACAGTGGCCTGGATGTTGTCTATCCTAACACCACCTTTGTTTCTTTTATTCTGCATAATACGCCAGTCACCTCCATCACTGCTAGCTCGTAATGAGGCATTTTCTTCGTTGGCCACTTCCAGGCAAGTAGAAACGTTTACGGGATTTACCACTATCATGGGTGAATCAGAATGACTGGAAGAGCCCATAAAGTCCTTGATAATATTGCCAAGGTTAGCGAGGCCATTGGCAGTGTGTAAACTTGCACTTTGAACATCCTTTTTTAAATTGTCAATTTTACTACCAAGTTCCTTGGGCAGTGCTTCCACCCTTGATTCTAACTCTAGATACTTATTGTTCAGTTCAGTACGTAATGCCTCAAGTTGTTCGTTAATGATAATATCAAATGCTAGAAATCTCGGATCCTTACACGCATCTTTGTAGGCCAGTTCACAAGGCAACACTTTACCATCAGCATATTTAACAGTGCATGAAGATTTTGACGCAGCGCCTGATGTCATCAGGAAGCAGGTGTGGTGCTGGGTTTTGCCGTCCTTAGAAGGACACATCTACTCAGAACGACTCAGTTTAAAAGACTTAAAAAATGTCCTACCTTGTCTTCTTGGAGATTCCGCCGATGCACTGAAAGTCGTGCAGACTGCAATAGGTACGTCGTCATCCGTCGAATCGTAGAATCGTCGTGCTGTAGCAGCAGTGTCGTCTGAAACGTCGTCCATTTACACCCTGTATTTATGTTTGAAAATTTTTTATTTTTAATAGTTTTGGTAGGTTTATTATTGTATAATTTATATGATGTCTATTATCCTTGTAATGTTCTTATCAACGAATTGTATCGGTTAGTCTTATTTTGTTCAAATTATATTATAAATATTGGTGACTAATGGATGTATTGTACATCGTGTAAACCCGTCTATTGGAACTTGTTTCTGATTGGATGGGTATGGCCATAAATACAGGACTCAATCCTTGACGGAATGTAGCAGTGTTCTACCCTGATGATCTGGTTACCACGAAACGCGTAGGTTTATTAAAATCAGTTACCAATTTGCTATTCGAGTCCTTTTATTTATTCAATTAAAATAATAACTCCTTTTGATTAAAAAATATAAAAAATAAAATTAATCTAAAAAACAATTGATAATGTAAGTCATCCAATGTTGAGAAATGCAATAATAAAGTGGACGGAAATACAAATGAATCGAAAGTCTTGTGTTTTTTTACTGTTTCAATTCCTATTAAAATTATTACCAGCGTTCCTGATCATCAGACTTTCATCATAGTTATACTTCTACTGTTACTGTGTTTTTTACTGTACCTTTGTTGTAACATTCTCCTAGACCTTCTCCAAGACCTTCCTGTGTTTCTTCTTTTCACCTGTGTTTCGCCAGCTTCATCCAGCTAATAAGAAATTCGATTCATTTGTGTTTCCGTCCACTTCATTATTGCATTTCTCCACATTAGGTGACTTTCATTTTCAAATATTTTTAACATTTATTTTATTTTTTCCATTTTTTAATCAAAAGGAGTTATTATTTTAAATTCTTTATTCAATACTAGCAAAGGTACCTGGCGTTGCTCGGGATGATTACACTTGGATGTAAACAGAACAATCTCAAAAAATTAAATTAAATTTTGCAATATCTTAAAAATAAACACATGAAAGTGCTTAGAATTAATACAATAAAAATTCTTAATGAAAATGCAAAAAAAATCTTTTTAAAGGCTCACAATGGCTGGACCTCTCCAAGGAAGCCACTGCTAGTCTAAATAATTTCTTACTCACGTAATCTTACCTCAGATGTATACTTAGTGTTGTTGCAATTTCCACTCTTCTCTCGATGTGTTGAAGCAAAA
>JAHWFO010090898.1:117119-131843 GCA_023313115.1 Rhysida immarginata
ACAAATAAACAAACAAACACACACACAAATAAACAAACAAACACACAGACAAATAAACAAATAAACAAACAAACACACAAAAAAATAAACAAACAAACACACAAACAAATAAACAAACAAACACACAAACCCCAAGGCATTTTATATATATTCAGGGTGTTTTTGAATTGAGTACAGATATTTTGGGAGATGATAGAAGAGGTTCTTAGAAGTATTTTTTATTATATGAACATGGGGTCCCCGCAGCTCCGTTTACTTACAACACTGCATTGAACAATCAAATGACACCGGGACGCAGTGTGCGTTGGTAGGCCTTTACACATGTAAAAAGTACATCAAGTGAACTTTTTAAAACAAATCTTTACCTACTGCTTTCCCAGAATGCGATTAGTTCATTTACAAATGGACTATTCGTATTTTACAAAGGGTTTGGATACCATGGAATCTCCTTGACGAAGTTTGTCCTAAGACTTTTCAACAAACAAGCACGTGCACCTTGAAATTTCTTTGCAAACAATTACTTTAAAAGTTCTTACAGTAGATTGCTTGTGTTAATTGTTAAAAATAAAATAGTCTAGGCCTATCAACGCACACTGCGTCCCGGTGTCGTTTGATTGTTCAATGCAGTATTGTAAATAAACGGAGCTGCGGGGACCCCATGTTTATATGTCAAAAAATACTTCAAGGACCTCTTCTATCATCTCGCAAAAAATCTGTACTGAATTCAAAAACACCCTGTATAGATTTAAGTGTACATACATAATGAATGAGAGTGCAAAGTAAAAAATTTTCTTTTGGTCCCGTGATTTTTTCACAGGAGACATACTGGTATTGTACAAGGGCGGTTTGAACAGTAATGCCTCCATGGCTGTAACTTTTGTCGTTGTTAACCGATTTTCAAAATTCTTTTTGTATCTTATACTCACATTTATCCTCTATGTAATGCACTATTCACTTTTTGACATAGTTCCTATGTCTTTCCACGCATTGCGCCAACGCGTGACTAGATGGGTGAACCCATCGGAGAAAAATTCCGGAGTTCAATTATCAAACAGAAAACAGTGCAATTATCAAAAGGCTAAACGAAAAGAGTGCCTGTCCTGACATGGCAAATGGGATCAACTGATTCCCCAATGGATCACACGGAGAAGTTAGATTCTTAATCTTAACCTCTGAATGAGCAACTACTATACTACGAAGCCTATAACATTAATGGGGCCCGGAGGTTTCAAACCCTTTCTTGTATGATAACTGTAATAACTCTCTTAGAAGCCCCACTTTTCCTTGCCCATTTCTTGTGTTTATGTGGAATTTGACAGAACTTCGAACTCATTTGATCTTCCAATAATGCGGGATATAAAATAATGATAATTGATATTTCTTAAAATATCAATAACTATTATTCCCTCATATGAATGTCTGTTGAGGAGGGCAGGCCAAGAAGGTTTTGTCCATAAGTTACATCTCTTGCACACATATTCCCAATTTTACACTTTTCTCTCTATTCATAATACCGAAATTTATACTTTGGAACTGAAGAGCACGACAGAATAATTTAGCATTTTGAACCTTTTTACAAATTTCATCTACATTCAAGGACACTTCAGAGTCAGCTGTCCACAAGCATTTTAAAGATTTTTTCCTTAGACTGTTACAATAACTTCTCTTCGCATCCCGCTTCCAGGGTTTTCATGTAAGATATGGTTACCCGAGCAATTTTTTTTTCGTTTTGGCAGTTTCTTGATAAGTTGATTGCAATAACGAGTCACAGCTTTCTGCTGTGGCGAGTGTGAGATATGATGACTGTTTTTTTGCATTTAGTGACATGACCTTCTAATTATGACTGTCTAAATAAATAGCTATAATTTTAAGCTTGTTTGATTATAAGTTGTAAAAGAAAATTATCCTTAATCTTAGTCAATTTATTTATTCTCGGAATTTGATTTAAAATATTAGTTATAATATAAAAATGTTGAATTTGGAAATATTTCACATTGAAAGCTTGGACAATAGCTATTTGAAGCATTGATTTTTTGTCGGAAATATTGTTACTTGGCTACGTTGGCTTGTTGGTGACCAGTTGCCTAGCAACGGGCAATTGCTGGTAGTATTTTTACGCCACCATGTCGTGGTAGCGATGATCTGCTAAAGGTTCGCTCTTTTCGTTATCGCCACCATATCGCCATCACGAGCGATATCGAAGACATGATTAATCGCATGCAAAACCGTGAGGAAGATTGACCTAGTCGCATTTACTTTGGTGGTAAGGGCAGCAGCAGCTGTCACCCAACGGAGTACCAAATGAATTTCATGATATTCGGAGCAATATCGTTCTTTGTTTCAGCCATATATGTTAAGAACAAGAATGCGGAAAGGTAAAAAGATACATACCCTGAGGCATATCGTGTAATTATAGAAGACTTTTCTTTTATGACATCCTAAATGGTATGAACACAATTGAAGAAACCTTCAAGTTGTTCCAGGAAATAGTCTGGATAAATAAACAAGGTAACTTTGCCATGCAGAAGTGGACGTCGAAATACTCTGAAGCATTTTACCATGAATTCCTGTAGATCTGAGAACGGCTCCAGTTTATCACTTCATGGAGACGTCTCTCATCCCTATTAAATGAGTTTTAGGACGTTGGCGGATCCTAGAAGAAGTTTGCTTCACATATAAAGCAAACTGTTACAAGGTGAAACCGAGATTATGGAGGGTTGACGACTGGCCAAACGTGAAATATGTGGCCTGGTAATGAGCTTGCACGACCCATATAGGCTTTTATTCATTTCAAACTAAAGGGAATGATGCTACAACAGAAGATCTGGGTCGAAGGCATTGGCTGGGATGATTAAATCTTAGAAAAAATCTATGAAGATTAGAAAGACTGGGTGGCAAAAACTAACTCCATAACAGAGCTGAGTCCCACATAGTTAGGATTTGGATTTTGAAACTGCAAAGTCGATAGAACTGCACACCTTTGTGGTCGCATTTGAAAAAGGCTATGCCATTATAGCGTTTCTGCGGACAAAACATCATAATTATGTCAATTTGTCATTCACTGCTGCGAATGTTCGAGTAGCTCCTCTGAAGAAACTGACGATGTCTAAGTTTGTAACATCGCCTTATTGAGTTCAAGACTCATTATATCAATTTATTCTGGACTAAGAATAGGATTAACGGGAAGATTTCTATGGAGTGACTCGTCCACCGTTCTGAGCTGTATTCGTTCAGAAAAGACCCGTTTGTGGCAAAATGAATTGGCGAAATCCAGAAAATAACCAATCCTAATGATTGGTGTCACGAATATTAGAGTACGCAGTAGAAGAAATTTAAGAACTATAATAATAACAGCAATGTAGTCATATCATTAATTTTTATTTACAGAAATTCGTAAAGAAAAGTTAACAAAGTACAAAGTAAATAAATGACTAGAAATTCCTCTCCTTATGGGATAAGAATTCTTTAACATATCCACTAATACGAGGAATTATGTTAATTGTACATAATCGTTCCATGTTTAATATCAATAAATTGAAACATGAAAATTCTACAATGATTCGTCTCTTGAGAATTACGCAATTAAGAGACGGGCAAAGAGGACTAAACAATGTCCAGGATAAACCATGGACTGTACAAAATATTGTAAATGACCTACAATAGTAGAAGTCAAGTTGGCGGCAAACACTGCTCACAATGAAGATTTAACAAGGTTGTGGCTTGGAGGATTACGAAAGTAGAATTTAAATGCTGTACACGGGACTCCTTCCCCAGAAGACAGCGACGCAAGGGCGATTAATGACAGAGTATGCATTCCAGCTCGTGCAATAAACAATGAACAGCCATGAGTTGCATTTACTAGATAAGAACGCTTTAAAGACTTGGCGCGAGAAGGAAGGTGACATTGACAATTTATGAGAGCATAGAAAGCATATATCAAATGAGCCAGCTTACCTCTGTGATTTATAAATGGCACCTAGATCCTCCTGAAGATAGGCCTCTAATCCCCAGGCCATCACCACTAATCACGTTGTGGAACCAATCTCCGGACCCTCGGTGATTCCCCGTCGTGTAGGCAGTCGTATCCAAATCGGTATTGCCTCGAGTAGCACTAAGTTGCGGAATGACTGGCCTTGCGATAGGAACGCTTGCAGCCACAACTCGTGAAAAATACCTTGGTTTCCGACGATGGCAACGTTATTCGTATTTTCTTCAAAAACTTTCGAGAATGGCACTTGTCGTCGCTTGTCGGGCTGACTGCACTCGATATCTCACTGGTAAGGAGTTGTTGGGTTGGAGTTCCTGCTCGCGCTGGCTGATCTCCAATCTCCTTGCTTAGTCCTACATTGTAAATAGTCAACCAGAGTTTATTGCGCAGCGACTGCGACGAGACTTCGCTCCTAATTTCAGTGTCCCTGGTGAGACCACGAACGGCGGGACAGCCGTTGAGGCATTTGACGAAGCACTTCTGTTCATAAAAATAAACGTGTCCGAATACTCGAAGCAATGTCTGCTCCGGTAACTTGTATGAGTGTCCTCTTGTTGAGGAGGTCGCTTTCTTGACCTTCTCGGCTTGGCGGGCTCGTGCTTTCTATCTCTTTTCACTTTCCACTTCACAAGTCTCATATTTCGCGCATTTGCGCATCTGGCAATCGTTTCCGTGTACCGAAATCTTGCTCCACCATCTACTGCCACGACGAGGCACATTGCAACTATTAATATTATAATTATCGCTTATGGCAACAGATGGAGCCTGAACTTGGGCATGTTTCTTGCGCACCTCGCGCTGTGATGGACCCCAATCGCCCGCGTTCTTGTTCACAATACCTTGTCACATCCTCGCGCTGGACGATCGCAGTTTCACCTGCGATAAATCTGCCTGATCTTTATTTTTATTACTGGCTGTTTTAGAAGCATCTTGACAAGTGGCTCTTTGTTTTCTAAAGAACTCTTCGAAGAGCCTTTGCAACGATGGAGATTATTCTCCAGCTCCCACGTTGCTTTACTATAGCCTATCCATTTGACTAAAAATTGGCGGCGTGGCTTTTTCCCTCATACATCGAGTAATCTGTGTACTTTATAAACATTGGGGAACTAAGGGTCTGCAATAGGACTCGGCGGTTTAGAAGGTTATATCCTTTTTCTATTGAACTACTTTAAGAAGGAGCAATGAATCACCTAGCTGCCCCCCTCTTGCGGGGTATTTATACTTTAGCAGAAACCTTATTTATAACCTCTAAAATTTTAAATGGACCGAGTTGTCTGCTAAATAGCTATTGTCCCTTTTTGCGCTTAAATGTGATAGCCACTCTTTGATGACACCAATACCTCCTCCCCTACTTTGAGCTTCCATTTGGTGTGCTGCTTTTCAAACTCCCTCTTTTATTTCCGATTGGCCCGATCTATGTTTTTACGTGCCAGCCTTAGCATCTCGGCAAAATGCTTAACAAAAGCATTGCCCTGAGATGTACGCCCTGCATATATATTAAGGGATGGTGGGATGTGTACATCCTGCTCCAAATTTAAATAGAAGGGGGACAATTTGGTGGTTTCTGATACTGCCGAGTTTATGGCTATTTCAGCTGCTGTCAGAAATTCGTCCCAGTCATTTTTATCGACGTTTAGAAAATTTCTTAGAATTTGCGTAACTGTCTGGTTTGTTCGCTCTGACTGGCCATCCGATTGGGGATGGTAGGTGCTGGCAAACTTCAGTGTTGTTTTTAGAATTTTAAAAATATGTTTCCACAAACCCGATTGAAATCGTACATCATGATACGATATAATGGCTTTGGAAAGCCGTGTATCTTAAACACGTTACCTACTAAATGACACGCAGTTTCCTCCGCGGAAATAGTAGTCTGGCATAAGAGAAATCTTACTCTCTTGGTGAGTTTATCCATCACCGTGAGTAACGCGTCATAACCTCTTTTTGTATGACATAATCGAATGTCACCGTATGCCAACGCTGCGGTGGTACCTCAATAGGCTCCAAATTACCGTATGGCTTTTGACGCGGTACCTTATTGACCTGGCACTTTTCGCACGCATTGACAAATTTAGTTACATCAGATGCCATCCCTACCTAGGTATAGACTTCACACACTTTCATGATAGTCTTATAAATGCTGAGATGACCTGCCATCGCTTCACTATGAAGTCACACAGTGATGGCTTCGGTAATCTTTTTAATCTGGGGGATTACTAACTTGATTCTGTGGGCCGTCCGCTTGTATAGCAAACCTTGATCTGTAAAATATGGACGTACCGGCTTGCTAATACGTGTTTTTGTAAACGGATCTTTAGCTTATCCTTTTTTAATCTGCTCTTTCAAGGCGGGATCATTTTCCCATACTGATTCTATAGCTGCTAGGGAAACTCTCCTCTCTTTGATCTTATCTCTGTCTGTCTTCCTAGTAATTTTAGCTGGCTGCTTGCACTGCCCCAACGCCTTATCATCTTGTTCTTGGCCCAGTGCAATCTCCGCCTAATGCATAGCCAACTCTAGTTTATCCGGCACCTTTTCTTGTAAGAAACAACCAATGCTCTTGAGAAATACTTTAACATAAATTTGGACCAGCTGCTGTTCACTACAGCTCTTTAACTGGTCGCCTAAAACTTTAAAACACCAGTTAAACCGGTAAATGTTTTGCTTATTAAAAGCTGTTTTCATTAGAATATTGTAAACCTTTTGTTCAGTACTACTTTCCTTCTTTCATCTGGCCATACTTGCTAACGAGAAATTAGGTGCAACTTAACAAGCCTCCAAACCTACAGTCTATACCTAAACCTTAAAAGAACAAAATATTTTTACCAACCGTAGCCTAAATAATCCAGAAACGACTAGAAAATCGCAACAGACGCGCAACAATGGTGAAGGGTAATTACTGATATGGCTACAAAGCGCACCTAAACCCATAAATTCCCCTCCCCACTCTAATGCAACCAACAAACATGCAAAAAAAACTACTGCCAAAGCAAGAATTTTTTTTTAAACTGAATACAGCAAGGCTCAAACAACGCCTGCTAAAACTTGCCTAAAAGAAAAAAATAATTGTCCATCGTGAGTTTGGCAAACGCCAACCAAGAAAGTTCCTCTTTAACTTTTTTTTTTGAAATGCGTGCTGGAAGCCAAGTACTCCCACTGTCCGCGAAAGAAATGCTCTGATACCAGAAGGGTAATTAATGATATGGCAACAAAGCTGTCACGAATATTTGGGTACGCAGTGGAAGAAATTTAGGAACTAAAATAATAACAGCAATATAGTCATATCATTAATTTTTATTTACAAAAATTCGTAAAGAAAAGTTAATAAAGTACAAAGTATATAAATGACTAGAAATTCCTCTCCTTATGGGATTAGAATATTGTAACATATCCTCTAACATGAGGAATTATATTAAATATACATAATCGTTCCACGTTTAATATGAATAAATTGGAACATGGAAATTATACAAATAGATTCGTCTCTTGCGAATTACGCAATTAAGAGACGGGGAAAGAGGACTAAACAATGTCCAGGATAAACCACGGACTGTAGAAATGATTTTAAATGACCTACAATAGTAGAAGTCACCTTGGCGGCAAACACTGCTCACAATGACGATTTAACAAGGTTGAGGCTTGGAGGATTTCGAAAGTAGAATTTAAATGCTGTACACGGGACTCCTTCTCCAGAAGACAGCGACATAAGGGCGTTTAATGACAAAGGATGCATTCGCAGCTCCTGGAATAAACAATGAACAGCCATGAGTCGCATTTACTTAATAAGAATGCGCTCGAGACTTGGCGCGGGAAGGAAAGTGACATTGACAATTTATCAGAGCATATATCAAATGAGCCAGCTTACCTCTGTGATTTATAAATGGCACCTAGATCCTCCTGAAGATAGGCCTCTAATCCCCAGGGCATCACCACTAACCACGTTGTGGAACAAATCTCCGGACCCTCTGTGATACCCCGTCGTTTAGGCAGTCGTATCCAACTCGGTATTGACTTGAGTAGCACTAAGTTGCGGAATGACTGGCCTTGCAAGAGAAACGCTTGAAGCCTCAGCTCGTGAAGAATGCCTTGGTTTCTGATGATGGCAACGTTGCTCGTATTTTCTTCCAACATTTTGGAGAACAGAACACTGTCGTTGCTTGTTGGGCTGACTGCACTTGATATCTCACTGGTAAGGACTTGTTCGGTTGGAACTCCTGCTCGTGCCGGCTGATGTCCAATCTCCTTGATTACTCCTACATTGGAAATAGACAACCAGAGTTTATTGCGCAGCGACTGTGACGAGACTTCGCTCCTAATTTCAGTATCCCTGGAGAGACGTACGAACGGCGGGACAGCTGCTGAGGCACTTAACGAAGCACTCATAAAAATAAACGTCTCCAAATATTCGAAGCAATGTCTGCTTCGGTAACTCGCATGAGTGTCCTCTTGTCGAGGAGGCCGCTTTCTTTATCTTCTCGGCTTGGCTGGCTCGTGCTTTCTATCTCTATTTTCACTTTCCACTCCAGAAGTCTCATATTCTCTCCTTTGTGCCTCTCGCAATCATTTCCATGTACCGGAATCTTGCTCCGCCATCTATTGCCACGACGACGTGCATCGCAACTAGTAATATTATATGGCAATAGATGGAGCCTGAACTTTGTCATGTTTCTTGCGCACCTCGCGCTGTGATAGACCCCGATTTCCCACGTTCTTGTTCACATTACCTTGTGACAAATGAAAATGGATTCCTGACAATCTCAATGCCGCAGACAAAGCAACGAGGTAGAGAAACCAGTAGACTTCAGCAGCGAATCTAGATGGCTAAATGGATCACAATTTTTAAAAGAGGATCCTCATTTCCGGCCAGTAGAGTGACTGCAAGAAGACGCCCGATTCATGATGATTATGGACAGTATAGAAGAAGCCACCAAAATTTGAGAATTTGACACTAACAGTGTGTATCTACTCATCTGGCGACACTCTACATTCTATAATTGGTTCCAGCTGTAGTGGCTGTATTTTAATGATGGAGATCTAGCAAGCAGTTGGGAATTCCTTCCAAATTCCAAGTAATGATTTAAGACTTAGAAAAAGGAGAGAAGTTGCTTGTAAAACGTGTTCAAGTAGAAGCATTTGCCAATTGAAGCAAAGTGCTCCAGGCAGGAGTTGTAAAATATTAGGAAGGATAGATTATGAATTTGTCCCCAGTTCTGGATGACGATGGAATCCTGCGTGTCAGTGGAAAAATATGAAGGCAGACGTTTCCACGATCAGAAGCGACCCATTATACTTCTTCCAAGACATCACTTTACGATGCTACTCATTCAACATGAGCATGAAAACTGCAGTCATTAAGGTCATGAGACTGTATTAAATAACTTCAGCAACGATTCTGGATCATAAATGGATGTAGTGTCGTTAAGAAATGTTGTTACTACTACGGAGTACGTCAGCTGGACAAGATACAGCTTATAATTCCTGAGATGGGATTACTACCCCATTATCACCTAGCAGCACAACAGCCTCACTGGGGTCGACTTTTTTGGACCAATGTAGTTCATCGTTGGAAGACATCATGGTAAATGCTGCAGCGTTCTGTTTACGTGCATGGTTGCTAAAACAGTTCATCTTGAAGTCGCACACGGACTGGGCACTGATGAATTCATGATGGTTTTCTCATGTCTTGTCAACTGCCGAGGAAGACTGCAGCATATAAATTTCGATTCGAAGACTAATTTCATTGGAGCAGCCAAGGAGTGTAAAGAAACTCTCAAGACTATAAACTTTGTCAAGATTTGTTCCGGTAAAGTGTTAACTGGAACTACATCCCTCCAGCACCACCTCACATGGGAGGAAGCTAGGAAAGGCTTGTGCGATCAGCTAAAATAGCAGTTCCTCACATGCTACTAGAGAGATATCCAGAGATCAAACTTTGCTCACTGCTCTGAAAGCCGTTGAACTCTCATCTACTGATGTATAAATCCACAGATTCAGATGAAGCAGAGAGCTTGCAATTCACTTCTTGTGAGGTGGGTCTGACCAAGGGCGAAGCATTCTAATAGTCTCGGAAGAGCATGGTGAATTCTCCAGGAAACAATAGAAGATTGCCCAAGTTTGAGCATTTCGTAGATGATCAGAAGCCACAGAACTTCTGAATTAGAACAGTGTTCACTACTCCATTCCCAGGTGGTTACTAAATGTGGTTCATTTCTAAAGACGTTTATTGCTATTCAAAACCTGGTGCAAACGAAAACATCGTTAAAGAGTGTTGTTAGCCCCACCCTCTCGAATTCCTAATAAATTTCTTTATATCGTATCATCTTTTTCACCATTTGATATTTTCATAGAAATAACTTCTATTTTTCAGTATTTCATAATGAAGAGAGTCACCTCATATCGCCATCCAGTGAGTAAGCTGTGTCGTCTGTGTAGTCTGTATTCTGTGTTCCGAGATAAATTCATGGGGGTCGAAATGTAATGACGTGTCACAGCTTTCAAATTTGGCGAGTGTGAAATGTCATGACTATTGTTTGCGTATAGTGACATGACTTTGCAATTATGACTCTATAAATAAATAGCTATAATTTTAAGCTTGTTTGATTATAAGTTGTAATGAAAATTGAAAATGAAAAACGTTGAATCACTGTGGAAAGCAACATAATCACAGAAGAAACACCTCTTATCCACAAAATATTTTTACTGGACATATACGTATTTCCAACCCTTTGGGTTCATTATTCAATGTCAAAAGAATGAAATAATGAACATTGAATAATGTCCTTGGACATGGAATAATGAACCCAAAGGGTTTGAAATACGTATATGTCTGTAAAAATATTTTGTGGATAAAGGGTGTTTCTTCTGTTATTATTTTAAGTTGTTATGAAAATTAATCTAAATCTTAGTTAATAGATAATTATTCACAGACTTTGATTTAATGTATTAGTTGTAATGTAACAATGTTTAATTTAGAAATATTTTGGTTTGAAAGCTTGGACGATCGCTACTTGAAGCATTGATTGCTGTTCAGCAGTATTGTCGCCTGGCTACTTTGCTTGTTGATGACCAGTTGCCTAGCAAAGGGCATTTGTTTGTAGGTGTTTTATGCTGCCATGTGCTGTTAGCGATTATCTGCTAAAGGTATCTCTTTGCGTTATATTTTGCACTTGGTTAACTCCAGTAACCATTCCATGTCTGTTAATATCAAAAGAAACTACCCAGTTTAGATTTTTGTAAAATTAGATTAATTAAATTATCCTTCCTCAACTTAGAATAACCTTTATATTTCTTTTCTTTGCAGATTCTTTTAATTATTAGTTTTTATTCAGTTTAGATTCCATTTATTTACAAAAAATTTTATCAGCTTGAAAATATTTATTAACCCCCCCCCCGCTTTTTATCTCCCACTTTTTTATTTACCCCTAATTTTTATCCCCCACTTTTTTATTTACCTCCCTTTGTTTGCTACAGAAGGAAAAAACAAGAAGTGATGTAATGTGGAAAGGATGTAGAGGGTTAAAGTCAATTGGAATTTATACAGGGTCGGGACACTTTAATATGACCACCTACTAGTAACCGGAATATCCACCTTTGGTGGCAAGCACAACAGCTAGTCGACGTGGGAGAGAGTCAATAAGTCCTCGGAAGTTGGTTGCAGGTATCTGGGACCATTCGGCGGTCAGTGCATCCTGTAATTCCCTTGGGACCAATCCGTTCGTGGTGGAGAGTCCAGCTTGCGGACATGGCTATTGAGATGGTCCCAGAAATGTTCAATTGGGTGTGAGGTCCGGGGAGTTTGGTAGCCAAGGGAGTAGCTTGAATTCATCCTCATGCTCCCCGAACCAGTCGTGGACAATTTTGGCAGTATGGCAGGGATCATTGTCCTCTTGAAAGGTGCCATCACCCTGAGAAAACACTGTCAACATGAAGGGGTGTACCTGTTCTGCGAGGATCGTCAGGTAATTAACAGCATTCAGTGTACCCAGCAGCGGTATCAGTGGACTCAAGCCATAGAACAAACACATCCCCCAAACACTCACAGCTTCCCCTCCAGCCTGTCGTCTGCCAATGATGGTGTTGGCATACCTATTCTCAGGTGCTTCAACGTGAATTCTCCATCGTCCATCCACTCTGTTTACCAGAAACTGCGACTCTTCGGAGAAAGCAACCATTTGCCACTCGGCCGAGGTCCAATGGCGATAGTCCATTGCGAATTGGAGGCGTTTTCCGCGATGCACAGGTGTCAACATGGGTGCTGTTGTCATATGCCGGCTCCGGAGCCCCAACCTCAAGAGGGATCATTGCACTGTGTTAGTGCTGACACGCCTAGTGGCCCCACTGTTCATCTGCTGTGACAGTTGCTCAACAGTGGCACGCCGATTGGTCTTGGCCAGGCGTTGTAACCGGCACTCGTCTCTAGGATCGATGGCCTGTGGGGCCCCACAGTTACCTCTTCGGTTGCTCGAAACTGTCTGGTTCGTCCAGTCTCGGTACACCTTCACAACGGCAGCCCTAGAGCAGTTCACAAAGGTGGCCATTTCTGAAATGCTGCCCACCTTGGCCCAATAGCAAATGATCATCCCTTTTTAGAGGTCCGACTTATCACTTGCTCTGCCCATGATGGCGACTATTGCTGTGTTAATGGATGCTACTAAACGTCTGCTGCAATGATTTTTCATCTGCCTACCATGGGACGTTCCAAAATATTCGAGGAGAGGTGGTCATATTTATGTGTTCCGACTTTGGATATGCCATTTTATATGTCATATGTTGAAATCATTGTCTGAGCAGTGTTAAAACTCTGGCCTCTAATGCAAAGACAATCCCTTCAGACCCGGTTCAAATCCCATGTTAGTCATAAAAAAATATATTCTCATGTTTTTTGTATGTCTAAAGTGGCTGCAGACACCTAGCCTGTTAGAGAAAAATGTGTAGTGAATTCCAGAATATTTTCATTGTACTTGTCTCATATTTGTGTCTCAGTGGCTCTTGGTTAGCAAAAAAACAAAACAAAAAACAAACCACTAAAAGATAAACTTAGTGAATAAGACTAATAAAAAAGAGATAGAGATAGACAAAAAGAATATGAGCAAAGTCCTAGGCAAGTACAATGCTTTTGCACTTTTTAGTCTGAATTTTTATTTTAAAGAGGATGATAAAATTTGCAGGATTTAAAAAGTTCGTTCCTAAAAAATGGAAAGTGTTCTAAGCACTCTAAATAATCTTACTTACAATAATAAAGAAATTTTTATGATTTTATATAAAAATAATGATCCATGGTTTAAAGTCAAAGATGTTGTTAATATTTTGGAATATAAAGATGTAAAACTTGCAATAAATCAGCATGTGAATGAAGATGACAGAATATTTATCAGAAATTTAAAGGCGGGCGAAAATTTACATTTCAAACATTCACCCACCTAGACAATTTACATCTTCAAACTATTTTCATTAATGAATCAGCATTATATAAACTTATTATGAGATCAAATATGCCATTAGCTGAAAATTTACTGATTGGTTTACGAAAGAAGTTTTACCATCTATAAGAAAAACTGGAGAATATAAACTTAAAAAACAAACAGAAAATTAAGATAATATAATAAGAGACCATCAGATTACAATAGAAAGTTTAAAAAGAAGTATAAATATAATATTTGATGTTGAGCAAAGAAACATTGAAAAATTAATTAAAATTAAACCAGATGTTATAACCAAAACCACAGACATTAACAAACTTCATGAATGTATTTTAATTGGAAAGAATCATATGTGGGAATATCCTGATTACTTGATAAGAACACAAAAGTGTAATATTGTCAACAGAATTATATGTTTATTAGAATATTATCCAGAACAAGAAATAATTTTAAGACTCAGATATACAAGGTGTCTCAGAATTCATTGTACAAATTTCTAGGGGAGTTAGCATGGCTGATTCTAAGTAAAAAAGTTCATATGAACATGGATCCGAATTTGAACGATAACTGAGATGTTAACGGAAATAAAAATGCCGCAACCAAGATCAACAAGTTAATAACTCAGGTTTTGTAAAGCCTAGACATATGAAATTTGGGGGAATAACAGGGTACATTGCAATTTGTATACCATTAAAATGTGATTGAATTCTAGAAGTTTCTGAATTACCCAGTCAAAATTGTAACAAGTGCTAGTTAGTACTCACAAGTGAGCACATGTTATGATTTGAATGAGTAACTCGGAAACTTCTTGTTGGAATTCTATCAAACTTTAAGGGAATACACACTCTTATGTACCTTGATATTCCCCCAAATTTCATTAATCAAGGCTTTACCAAAACTGAGTTATTAACTTGTTGATCTTGGTAGTGGCATTTTTATTTATGTTCATACACTATTGTTTATAAAAACTGCAACACCCTGATAGAATAGCCCGATCTGCATTAAATTTGGAGCATTTGCATATCATGGGTCATTAGATTTTCAGGTCAATACAATGCGTTTTATTGTCACATTAGTATCGGGTGAAACCAACGTTGGATGCAATTACAGCCTCTAAACGTCGTGGCATTGAGTCAAACAAGCTCTGAATAAGGGCCTGGGGAATGTCCTGCCATGCTCTGTCTACACGGGTATACAGTTCATCCACAGTTGCTGGTGCAGAAGTCTGACGAGCCAATCGATGAGCAACCCTGTCCCACACATGTTCGATTGGTGACATGTCTGGTGAACGAGCAGGCCAGGGGAACAAGGGCGTCTGAT
>JAHWFO010090898.1:141843-179017 GCA_023313115.1 Rhysida immarginata
TAACCTAAATATTGGCTTGATCAAAGCCAATATACATTACCTAACGCAAAGTAGGGTTAGGCATTGTGTCCCGCGCTTCATCAAGAGATGTGACCTCGGTAAGGGTGGAGGGCACAATTCCACTACCTCAATCTCGTTATTGCTGACCAGTTCTCCCGGCTTGCCGCTACTGAGGTTGAAGCGTACTCATTACATAGCACCCTCAGTCGCTGTTTGAACCCAGCAGAGCTGGAAGTTTTTCTAAACAAAGTTCACACTGTAAATGGGCATAAACTACACCCAAAGTTTAAGAAAATTAAAAAGAAAATTAGCTTCTTGGATGACAATAGACATAATAACAATAGGTTTAATAATCACGACAATGCTGTGGTCATTAACAGATAATCTTGTGAATTCTCTGACAAGCAATTAAGTGTTCTTTCAAAAGGCTTATAATTCGCTGTATCAAATCCAAAGGAGGACTTGAGGGATTTAGTCTGTAGCACAATGTTTGGTACTCCCAGTCTTAATGCCGGGCAGTACAAAGAATTTACTACTCTTTGCAGGAATCAAATTATTACTAATATTGTGACTTGGGATGGGACATGCAACCTTAAGGATTTTGATTTCTTGAAGACTATAAAATCGCTAAAGAAAAAGGACTGTTTTTACCTTAAGGCGGATAAAAGCAACCATGTGGTTATAGTTGATAAAGTTCGTTATATTAAGGTAGTGGAAGCTTTGTTAGATGAGGGTCCTTATGAATTACTTGATAAGAACCCTTTGAAGCGGCTTGTTGACCAAATGAAAGAATGCTTAAAAGATTGCAGATACATTTTCAAGGGACTTAAGACTTGCAGGCTAATTCCCAGCAACCCTGTGATCCCAAGGCTGTATTGCTTACCTAAAACCCAAAAACCGGGTAATCAATACAGACCTATTATTGGCAATACTAACGCACCTACCAGTTTTATTGGTCAATTTCTTATGACGAAATTTCGCAGCCTTAAGCTTCCAGGTACTGATTTTTCAGTTAAAAATAGCACTGAGCTTGTCGAGAAACTTGCCAATGTAGTTCTTAAAGAAGGATGCATTCTGGTTTCCTTTGACATATGCGCTCTTTTCCCTAGTGTTCCCAATAAAGAGACCATGGAAGTGCTCCAATCGGTACTCGATGACAACTATATTTCACTTGGTGAGTCCAGGGATATTATGCTCGCCACTAGGTTTTGTTGCGAGAATAACCTTCTACAGTTTAATGGAAAATTTTATAAAATGACAGATGGTACCCCCATGGGATGCTGCATTAGTCCTTTCCTTGCCAACTTATTCCTCAGGTATTTTGAGATTCAGGCCCGCGAAACTTTTCCATATATTCCTGATATTTGTTGCAGGTATGTGGACGATGTTTTCACTCTCTTTGATTTATCAAAATATAATCTGGAACAATTTATGACTGAACTGAACAACGTGTCTAAACAGCATTAAATTTACTAACGAAATAGAGAAAGAAGGTAAATTACCCTTTCTTGACATCTTGATTGGCAGAGACACTGGCGATGGCAAATTAACATTTGGGGCCTATAGGAAAACTACCTTCGTACCTGCAATAGACACTCAAACCACTGCTTCGCCCACAAGATATCAGTCTTTCAACAGATGATCATCAAGGCTTTTAACCACCCCCTCACCCCACAACAGAGAGAGGAGGAGTTATCAAAGATTAGAAGTTATGCTGCCAGTAAAGGAACCTGATTGGTCCTTATCTATTTTTATCTATTCTTTGGTGTACTTGTGTCCTGCTTGCATTTGATTGGCTTATTTTTTGTTTCAAATTTATTCTGTATTCTTGGCTCTAATTAACCTGATTGGCTTTGCGAAAATGTTTATAAACTTGTAAAGGAACCTGGTTGGTCCCTATTATATATAAATAGCCCTAAGGCACACTGTAACATTCAGTCTTGTTGAAAAATGGACGCGTAGCGTCCGAAATACGTATCCAGGTGTAATAAATATTCTGTTGTGGAAAAGCGGTTTTGGCTCTTTGTGTTACCATTGATGTTATTTATATACAGTTAAGGTAATTTGGTTTTTATTTTGTTATAAACATATAGTTGATTCAAGCAGTATTCAGTTTTATAAGGTGGCAAGAAAAATCATAAAATACACATCCAATTACACTTCTCCAGGCTCCTCTGTGCAACAAGAAGCTTAACGTAGAGACAGCTTCCCCACGTGTTGCAAAAGACTGTCAAAACCTAATTTCAAAGACGAATTAATTCTGATAAGCAAGTTCGTTCGCAAAGTCTGGCTCAGATCTCTGAAACCTAAGGCAGCTCCTCTTAAGAAAAATAGGCGCCGAGAAAAAGGTAATAGACCCCGAGAATTGAATCTCCGACATTAAGTCCAATTGCGTCATAAGTGAAAGCACTTTGATAAAATCCAATGTGCGACGTTGCAATCTCCGTAACCAACAACGTGACGTTTAGCACTGCTCTTTCTGAGCCTAAATTACTTAGCTCATAATTAACTAATGATCTCTCATAAATCGCAAAGAATTATCACTCTTTCTGGTTTGGAACGGTCCATTACTTGGCAGCAGTACACGAGTGGTCGAAGATATTCTCTCTCTCTTTCCTTGGTCGTCTTCTTGGCTTGTCTTGCTACAAAGTTCTGCAAGAACTCGTTCAACGGCCCTTGTTAAACGATCCTGCCCTTCCTTCTCGTTTAGGAACGCTGAGATGATGAGCTCCCGTTCGTTTTTGGCTTCGCGACGATGGCTGCATTCTCTCTCGCCGGCCGCTATCACCCGTTCGCTGTCAGACTGTCTGCCTTGAGAAAACTCGTTCGCTGACGTCTATCTCATAAAGGGACGTTCTCTATCTCTCCCTCAACGTTCGTCATGCTTACTGCGATGAGCAAATCGCTCCCAATCTTCCTTGGTATATGATGTCGGCCTCGATCGCTCCATTGTCCCCGTCGCTGCCAAGTTCCTTTCTCATCTCCTTTTTCTTTCTCCTCACGTGCTGCTTTCGGAGTGGCTCTTCTCACGTAATCTTGTTACGTCATCAGCCTCTTTCACTTTCGCTGATCGATGACTCTGCCGGAAATCATGTGACATGCGTGCTGGCTGCTGAGTCACCCGAAGGCTATCCTGGATAACATTAACTTGTGGATTACTACCTTTTCGCTGATGCTTAAAGAACTCAGTGATCAGTTCCTGACAACGATGTAGGTTTTCCTCAGGTTGCTTGTAGCCTACGCACTTTACCAAAAACTTGTGCGGAGGTTTCTTGCCTCTGACTTTTATTAGATGCTGCACTGTATACACCTCCTTAAATTGTGGGTCTCTGATCGGTCCTGGCTTATGCTTACGTTGACGCTTGCGAGGTATGAATTTACATAGGAACAAACAATGAAAAAATGCTGTTTCTGCATTTCCATCTCCTTGGGATCTGAAGCTGGGCTGTAACTTGTTTTGCCACTTAGTTTACTTCTAAAATGCCCCACATATTTGCCATATAATTTCTTTCCTACAACGCCCTTTAGTTGCTTAATTCTGGCTGCCTTCACTAGCACTAGATCCCCCACTCTCATTTTGAATTTAGTGTGCTTGCGATCCTAAGCCTTCTTATATTTCATGTTGGCTGTTTTTATACGTCTTTGTGCCACCTTTAATGTCTGTTGTAGTTCTTGTATGAACTGGGAGTTTTTGTGATTATTGTCCTTAAATTTATTGACCGATGGAGGAATCTGTATATCCCGCCCCAGGTCACAGAAATAGGGCATCATTCCTGTCGCTTCAGCGACTGCTGCGTTGATTGCAATTTCTATTGAAAAGAGGCGGTCCTCCCAATCACTTTTGTCTTCTGCTACATAATTTCTCACAATCTGGATAACCGTCTGATTTGTTCTTTCAGACCCCCTTTTGAATTTTTATAAATTAGCCCGTTTTCTTTGAACCATGGATGCTTGAGAAGTTTCTTCTTGGTTTGTCTCGCTACACAGTTACGCAAGAACTCGTTCAACGGCCCTTGTTAAATGATCCTGCCATTCCTTCTTGTTCAGGCACGCTGAGATTAAGAGATCCCATTCGTTTTCTGCTTCGCGATGATGGCTGCGTTCTCTCTCGCTGGCCGCTATCACCAGTTCGCTGTCGAACTGTCCGCTGTGAGAAAACTCAGTGGCTGATATCTATCTCAGAAAGGGATGTTCTCAATCTCTCCCTCGACGTTCGCCATGCTTACTGCGATGAGCAAATCGCTCCCAATCTTTCTCTGTACGATGTCGGCTTCGATCTCTCCTCCGTCCCTATTGCTGCTAAGTTACTTTCTCAATTCTTTTTTCCTTCTCCTCACGTACTGCTTTCGGAGTGGGTCTTTTCACCTTACGTAATCTTGTCACGTCATCAGCCTCTTTCACTTTCGCTGATCGATGACTCTGCCGGAATCCACGTGGACAGCTATATCTAATCTTTGAAAATACCGATAGGATCATCTGTAAATTTCTTTTTATCGAGGTAATCCTTATCCATTTATTAAGAATAAATACACTATTGTATATTATGTCAAGGTAATATATTTTTTTATTATAGTAATCTGACCATTTATTCATTTTTACTTATCTGTTCTTTTATTTTTGATAATTTCTCTTCAATATGATCATGTTTTTTTCCACTTCATCTACAGGTTTTTTAAAATTGGTATCCATGTTCTTAATATCATTTTGTAACATTTTATTATCGTCGTTAACGTTTAAAAGTTCATCTTTAATTTTAACTTTTGAATTTTTTCATCAATTTCTTTATTTTGTTGGTCAACATATTTCTTATTAATAGAATGATCTGCATGTGGATTACCTAAATTAACTGTTCTTTCGTCTTTAGCTTGAAAGTAATTTGAATTCTGAGGAGTAATAAGAACTTGATTTCTTATTTGATCTATTTTTTCTTTAAGTTTTTGATCAAAAGAATTCTTAATAATTTTTTCTTGTTCATCCTTGTTCTTTGAAATTTCTATATCCTTTTGATCAAGAGAATCCATTAAATATTTATTTAATGCGTTGATAGATTCTATGATAGTTTTCTGTTTGTCATCAACAGTTTTTAATATATTTTCATCTTTTTGTCTATGCTTTTTATAATATTTTGGTCTTGTTTTTCTTGTTCATCAATATGTTTCTTAATAGAAGTAATGGTTTCATTAATACTTTTTATTGTATTATGATTTTTTTTTGTTCATCTATTATGTTCATAACAGAAGTAATGGATTCATTATTATTTCTGGCTAAATCATGAACTTTCTTATTAACGTATTCACTAATTATATCAATAGTTGTCGTAATGTTAGTATCAGCTTCATCAATAACTTCCAAAATATCCTTAGTCTCTTATCAACGTATGATTTTGTAGTAGCATCATTATTGTTTTTGGGTTCTTTCACAATTGTTAATTTTTTATTTGTAATATCAAAATTTCTACCATTATCTAATTTAAAACCTTTTCCACCTGGTTGATATTGAATTTTCATATATCTTGGAATATAGGAACTTATTTAAAATATTTAAAAAATTTGTGTTATATCCATTTTATTCTATTTCGATATAATAATTGTCGAATAATTGTAATATTTTCGTTTGTAGATATTAAATCGTTTTGTAATTTTCCTATTTCATCTTCTACAACTTCAGTAATAACAATTAATTTTTTCATTTCAACATGGAGTTTTCTTATTTGATCTTTTACAATATCAAAGTCAAGTTTTTTAACTAACACTGATATTTTATTATTGAAGTATGATGTTGGAACACGTTATTTTATTGTATTGTTAAAATATTCTTTATCAATTTATTCTGACATTTTCTTATTAACATTTTCTATTTGATCTTTCAACTTTACTATTTCATTATTAAAGTCATCTTTTTCAACTAGCTCTGACACTTTATTATTAAAATGTACTGTTGGAACCACTTATTTTATTATTTCACTGAAATATTCTTTTTCAACAAATTTATTATCAACAGCTTCTTTAATAAATAATAATAATTATAAACTGGAGATCCTCTCCAAGCACAGGTAATGATTCAGCTCACTTTTATCAGAGTGGATTCACGGAGTCAAGGATTCTGCTAAAGCTGAGAGCTGTGCTTTCGAAATGCGCGTATCCAGGATATATTTTTCTGTTATTCGATGTGGTTAAAGAGTATTCTTTCAATTATTATTGTATTAATTATCCACATAATATTTTTTCCTTGGTTTTAAGACATCACTTTAGTGTTTTTTAGTGTATTAGTATTATCAAGACATCAAACGATGCATTATAAATAAAAGATAAATACAGCAAACGTAATTGTAACGAACATGGAAGATGGACAAGATGAGCACAAAAATACGAATGTACAGCTCAAGATTTATTTACAAAAAAAAGAATAATCATAACAAAAGTATTTTTCACAACAGTGAAGTATTCAAATTCTCAGAAAACGATCGCAACAATGAAGCCAACAGAGAATCAATTACGATCGCTCACAAAATGGCAACAAAGAACTTTACACAAACAGTCCTGCACGCAATTATAACCTCAACAAAACAACACATAATATATCTTAACACACACACACTTACAACGTACTATAAAGCTATTCCTAACTAAACTAATATTCACAATGTCAACACGAAAATTACGATAGAGAACCCCCTCCTATCGCCGCACACAGGTGACTTGCACAACACTGGCATACCACATATGCCCGACGAAAAGACTCGCACATACTCGTCCCTACTCAGTATGCAATTAACAAAATAGAACGCTAAAAGGAACCTGATAACTAACATAATAATTCACATTATAACACTTACATAACTTCTATACCGACAACGATTCAAAACAGTTTCTATAACAGACAAGAAAACTAAACTAAACCAGCATACAATCATAACACTACCATTCCATAGCTCACCTCAACCATAGCAAAATAACCATATCTAGTATCATATTTTCCTGACTACGAAATATAATAACAACACAGGATCAACAAATTTACATACCTTTGTAACATTTAGCCTACCAATCTAATTCACAGAACCCCGTTTCATCTCTTCTTGAACACCCAAAAAACGCTGTCTTGCGAAGCGATTAAAACACACAAACAATATTTCACATCACACTATATAGTGCACATTGCTCTTACCCCTAATAATTACCAATCCATTTACCCTAAGTTATAATTCACCTCTACTACAACTTCAATTTTCAATGTTCCTCATTCTTAAGTATGTCTCATAACCTACATAATCACACACAAATCAAAATGCCTTTATTCCTCATTTATCTATTCAGCTGTTTGACATTCAATCCAGAAATTACTAATACTAAATCACGTATTTAATAGCTAGACGTAACCTAAAACTTCCTTTAGCACACTTAAATTCTACGAGTAAACACTACTAATCACGAATCGCTCTGCAAGACAACATGTCATTCACCTATCCGTAGGCAAGCACCTGGGCCAAGGTGCCCACCGCCGCCCATTTGCGCGGTTGAAAGCCCATCCCACATGCTGCCATGAGTTCCCTCATCCCTCTAGTGTACCCTGTTTTCCTATTATCCTCAATATCCCTGTTTTCAACTTTATCCTCCCTCTTATCCCTAGATCGGTGCTTTACCTCACCCCGAGCTTTTCTCTTCCTTTCTGTCTCACGACCACTCGTGCCCTTTGGTCTCACACTATTGCTATTGCACGCAACTGGCACCGACCTTCCATCCTTGCTACATGCTTCCTTGTTCGAAATACTATTTGCCACAGCGTCCTCCACTGTCATCACAGTACAGCTAAGCTTCGAGTATTGAACCTTCCTTCCTGCCTCCCGTGCAATACGCTTTCTCATAATTCCTGACGGACTATTTAAACGACCACAATCTTTCTCCGACAGTTCTTCTTGCACTGGCTCAAAAAATTGCTCGTCAGTTGCCTCCATAGATCCAAAGCCTCTCCATCCCTGATTAGGTTTCCAGATGCGCACTCTACTTCCTCCTCCAAGTGTAACTCCTCCCAAGAGTTAACCATTTGTTGCCCCAGGGCACCATTATTCGCCTCACCTATATGTGCCTTTCCTTCCATTAAATTGTCACAATTTTTTTTACTATAATTAACATCCTCATCTATCACAATTGCTTCACTTGCAGCAGTTACAATCCCATGATCCTCCAATACGGGACCCTCCTGATGTCCCGCCACCATCGATGGGGTTTGCTGGTAGGCCTCCGGTGCAGCCTCCCAACGTGAATAAGCTGCACCTATTATATCAGGACCCGCTGGCAAACTTACATTAGTATGTGCCGCTAGTTGGTACGAACATGGAGCACAAGATTCCCCATAACCTACTAGGTGCATTTCCTCAGTCATTGCTCCAGTTCGAAATACGAGGGTGGGCTGAAAAGTAATGCGTCCAAGGCCATAACACTTTTATTTTTTTTCAAATGATGGCTTATTTTGTTCTCTTTCAAAAACACTTTATGTCTATGCCACTGCATAGTGTAGGTGTGCTTAAAATGAAACATTATGGCGACCTACATGGAAGTTAGGTTGAAACAGTGCGCAGTGATTGAGTTTTTGACAGCTGAGGGTTGAGATCCTGTCCAAATTCATCGCCGAATGACAGCTGTATACGGCAATGCAACTTTTGATGTCAGTACAGTGAGAAGATTGGCAAGATTAGTGAAAGAACGAAACGTGGTAAGCTCTAGCCTAGCTGAACAACCCCACAGTGGACGACCAACACAGCAACAGACGAGCAACATCGAGTTCGTGTCAATCTAATGATTCATTCCAACCATCGAATTAAGCAATATGACATTGCTACAGAGCTCCAAATTCCCAAGGAGAGAGTACACGTTATCATAACCGAGATGCTGGGATATCGTAAGGTGTGTGCTCGTTGGTACCGCATATGCTCACTCCTATTCAACAAGAAGAGAAAGAACGTTTGCCAGGATCTGTTGGCCCGGTACGAGCGTGAGGGTGAGGCTTTTCTGCAGCGCATTCTCACGGGGGAATGAATCTTGGGCGCATCATTTTGACCCAGAGAACAAACGACAATCGTTGGAATAACTCCATGCAACATCTCCATGTCCCAAAAAGTTCAGGGTTATCAAGTCAGCAGAGAAAGTCATGCTGACCATCTTTTTGGACTTCCAGGGTGTTGTCCACCTTGACTTCTTGGAATCAGGAACCACGATCAACTCAAAACAGTACGTGCGAACGTTAGGGAAGCTTCGCGCCCGGTTGCTCCACGTTCGGAAGGGTATGGACCCTATTCTGCAGCACGACAATGCACGTCCGCATACAAGTCGAGAAACACAAGAAGGGTTGAAGCGACTGAAGTTCATGGAAGTTCTACCGCATCCGCTGTACAGCCCTGACCTCACTCCGAGCAATTTTCACTTGTTCCCAAAGCTTAAAGAATCGCTTAAAGGACATCGATTCAGCTCTGATGACGAGCTGAAAGACGCGATTCAATCCTGGTGTCGAAAAAACAACCAAAGGACTTCTTCTCCGTCAGGATGTCACGACTAGTGTCACGATGGCAAAAGTGTGTGGACAGAGATGGGGACTATGTTGAAAGGTGAATAATGCATTGAAAAGAGAACAAAATAAGCCATCATTTGAAAAACTACATTTTAAATTCATTAATAAATAAAAGTGTTATGGCCTTGGAGGCATTACTTTTCAGCCCACCCTTATATCTCCCAGCAGCTCACTAACCTTCCCTCTATCGCGCAATCCGCCACTATCTCGAAACCAATTATTTTTCCAGGGCTTCCATATCTGCCCTGCCCTTACCCATTTCACATCACCAAAACGGAGTCCCATTATTTGGACCCAGCCTGTCTCATCCGTTGCTTGTACCATGAAGGGCCCTGTCTAATGCATATTGTTGGCTCCCTTCATAGGCACACGTAACAGAACAAGATCAGAGTCGGTTTCCAGTGAGATATCCAAGTCTGCCTCGCCCTCATTGGGAGAACCCGACCTGAGTCCAACTCCCACCTGACTTACATTTGATTGTTGCTCACGGTTCGTTCCCCACACCACCTTGGACACCAGTTCCACTAAATTTTCAATGAGAGTTTCCAGGCATTGAAAGCGTTCCGCGCATCCCCCATGATCCATTAGCAATTCACCTAGGGTCTCCATTTATTACACTACCAACACCTCAATTCCAAATTCTATCTACACCTCAATTTTAAAACCCCTCTATCATACCGTCACACCCTCTCTTATCTCTCTCACCCCACGCTCGACCCCATATCTTTCAATCATCTCAGTTAGGACAATATCATCACAGTGCCAGGGCGACCTCAATAATCCGGAAATTCCGGACGTTTGGTCCCTGTTTGGGCGCCAGTGTAATGACCCCCACCCCCACAGTAGGTAAGCCAAATGCCACACTCTCAAACACAGAAAGCACGGGAGGTGTGCTAAGTGTTCGGGACTAAACTAAGCATAACACCCTGACACTGAACATTTTTATTTACATCTTAACAAATATCATTTACATATTAGCGATATTATTCCAAGATGGCGTCCTTGACTGATGTTGAATTTTTAGCTCTTACTGATTTTGAACTTTTAAAATTTTCCAAGGACCAAATGATTCAATTATTCACAATGAATGAGGTTTTATTTGTAACCTCACACAAAAATATGACTTTAACGGCTGATAATCGCAAGAAGCGAGATCTTCTCCATAAAATTAAAACTTGGGGTCAACTCAATATTATGGACCAGCCTATTTCATTTCAAGATGGGAGATCAACGATGAGAAGACATCGACTTCAATTACTAATGATTCCTCATTACAAAATGGTTTGTTGACTGAAATGATGAGTGGTAAGGAATTAATTAATAACCTTTATCAAGTTATTTACAAGAGAACTTAGTTAATCAAATACCTTCCCCTCATGTGACTTGGGATATGGACTGGCTTAAAAATTTGGAGAATAAGATTGACTTGATACATAATACAATTATAAAAGCTATTATTCAGGGTGTGATGGATCAGTTAAATCAAGCTGTCAAAGAAGTGATAAATGATGTCAAATTGCAATTTGAAGGTTTAATGAGTGAGCTAAATTATCAATAGCATCTGTGATTGATTCATAAGCAATGCACATCAAGGCGTACATCCACAGACACCACACAAATGTCCATTGTGTATGAAGTCTCACAGCAGGTGTTCAAAGGTCCAGCCATGTGTTTGCATGCACAGGTTAGCGCCGTAGTAGCGACTCCCGTGCATGACGTAGTACATTCGGTTGTTCGCCGAATGTTTCAGCTGCCACAGATCATCAATGGATGGAACAGGTGTTTCGTACATCAGTGATTTTATGTAGCCCACAAAAAAAGTCTATTGGGGATAGCTCAGGTGATGGTACCTTAAGAGCCTATAGCGTTTGTAGGGTGTATTATTTGTTTACTTCTACGTAGTTTAATATTATGTGATCTGAATTGATTTTATTCCATTACATCAAAACCTTCGAACAGGTCTGTAGGCTCCAATGTGGGCTGCACCCCATTGCCTAGTCACTCGCGGGACACCAACAATCAGTCAGCGCAACATACATTAATCCCCCTGTATCTCTGTGGGGGTTGGCTTGCGACACCATGTTCATAGGAATAAAAACGCCTCTTTATACATGTTCTCTCACGTGTATGAATATTTACCATTTATTTCGTGGTCGGTGATTTTCATATAGATTTTGATAAACTTACTTATGCTAGAAATTTGATTATCAATACTTGTGGTCTTCTTGCTTTGAAACCAGTTCTTACCTTTCCAACCCGTGTAACAAATTCTACCACCGCCCTTTTGGATCAGATTTTTATTTCAATCTTCTGGAATGATTATTGTGTTGAAAATTATATTTTACGAGCATGTGATCACTTAGTATTGTCTTGTAAGATTAATCTAGATAAAAGCTATCAAATAGCAGGAGAGAATCTAAAGGTGAAATCGGTTTCTTTTCAACATGTTGATTGGAAAAAATTTCTTGCTACCCTGGATCATCTGGATTGGAAGTACTATTTTGATATTAAGGATGTTGATGTTAAATTTGAAATATTTTATTACTATTGTCACGGATAAAATAAGGTAGAGTAATACGCAGTGGAAAATGTATCAGTAACATTGCGACGAACAAAGTAAATGAAAAGAAAGTATTTAATTAGCAAGATAAATAATAAATGTTGACAAAATCAGGAAAACAAAAATGTTCACACTCTTAATTGCTAAAGAGTAATTAATAAAAATGATAAATAGTAAATAAGATGATTCTCTTATATAATACCATTGTAAGTTGCTTTAAACAAGGTTGAATAAACCACATATATGAATAATCATTTAAACAAGGCTGACACCACAATTCAATAACAGTAAAATTTATAATTCTTAACTATAGGCAAATTCATACAATTTAATCACAAAGCCCCGACGGCTTTAAAAGATTCTAACAGCCATAAATAAAAATAAATATATGAAAGCACAAACTTATAAACGGTTTCCACTAATAAAATACAATAGCAGAACCTAGAGTATAATGATGTAACAAAGCAAAAATCATAATCCACATCACATTACAATTTGTAATAAACATCACCTTCATAAATTTTGAATAAATGAAGTAATGAATTAACAAAGTTCAAAGTTCCATAGTTCAGTGACCGAAGTCTAATGTCTCTTGACACAAAACATTAATGGCAGTATTTAAAGTACACCGTGAGTTGATAAAAAAAACACAACATAAAATATCAAGCATCATAGGCTGGGCAAACCGGTATAAATCATAACACCTGGTTTAAACATACAAAGAGCCCGCTATAGCACCAACATAAAGCTAAAGCTAAAGTAAAGAACACTAAAGTAATCTTATTGTAAAAACAGGCTAATCTTGTGTGTGAGAGAATCCGCACACAGCACGCAAATAAAGCTAAATTTAAGCCGTACTAGCACTGAAGGTAATTACAACCAAAAATTGCACAGACAATAGTGTTCTTGAAAAAGAATAGCACCATTACAACAGGTAGCATATACAATAAAGTCCAAGTTCAGTCTTAATGGAAATTAAATATAGAATGACAATCTAGCCCACTTACACATGCCTAAAGTAAAACAAGAAAATAATAAATGGCGGTAAGAACGCAATTACGACGTAAAATTGGGAAACACGAATAATAAAGGGTGGACTAAACAGGGAAACTGCAGCTTATGCTGAATTCACAACTTTGGGCGGGCGAACTATTACAAAGCCCAAGGACTCCTCGAAATACGCAGCCATTCCCCTGGGCCAGAGAGCAATTATTTCAGTACAGAATAGAAGAGCTCTACTTCGTAGTTCGGGAAACGTCGTCTTTATATTAATAGCCGCCAAACCCACAAAGAAGGATAAACTTACAGTTGCTTGAAAAGGAACGCATGATAGCCTTCTCCATATGACAGGCACTTTCGGGCGCTGTAGAATTTTCCCGGAGTCACTCCGTAGACGCTCGTCGTCTTCAGACACAGAAACCGCCGCCAGCGAGGCTTCACTGCAAAGCCTTCTCCGCAAAGGCGTCGCGTTCGGGATTTTCAAGGCCTTCTCTCGTCGGGGAAACCTGCTCGACGTCTCGCCGCCTCCTTTATCGATGCAACACACATCTCGGGCTCGAAATCTCCGTCTCTCCCTGTCGTTCTGCTTGGCTCCTGCATTCACTCTCCTGTCTCTGCCGTTTGAATTTGGAGAAGATTTCCCTCTCGTCACCACTTCGCCAACTGTCTCCTGATTGGTCCCTGCTTCATGATGCTGCCTGAAATGATTGTGACGTACCTTCTTGTCTCTTGAGTTGTAGATCACTCGAGTCGAGAAAGTACGACGAGTGCTCACGTCACTAGAATTGTGTTGATGGCATCCGAATTCCGTGACAACTATATTAAATTAGCGTTAAATCTAAGAGGTCTCTCTATAAAAGAATAGAGATTACCTAAATATGGTAAAATATGGTGGAATAATATAATATTAGATTTTTGGAAAAATAAAAGAGACTGTTTACGGAGATGGAAATTCAACAGTTTTTGAATTTTGTAGATAACCCTATTGATATGAAGTTGCCAGCTTCCTGTAGTGACACTTTTACTTCAATTATTGAATTTTCTGAGGTTCCCTTTATTTCTAAAGAATACTTGCAGGATATTATTAAGAAAATGAAACTTAAAAATAATAGAGGTGATGGTATTTTAACGAACATAGTGATTCAAAAGTAGGGCCAGCTTGGCCTTTTTTATTTTAATTTATTTATTCAAACGATAATTGAGACCAAGAGTTTCCGAAAGTTTTTAAAAGAACTCTTATAAAACCAATTTATAAGGATGGGGATACAGCATCGATAAAGAATTATTGCCCGATTTCCATTCTACTTACTTCTGCAAAGATTGCTGAAAAAGCGATATTCATGCCTTTAGTTACCTATTTGTGGTCAGTGATCCCTTATAATCAAATTGGTGGTAGACCTAATGTTTCGATGTTACACCTAATATATAAAATTTATTGGAAGGCTTTATATGCCACTCAAAAGGAGAAAGAATTTTACGTGGTTAATACAGATCCCTCTAAAACTTTTGATACGGTACCACACACTTTATTAGTTAAAGAATTGAGAGCTTCTGGAACTTAATAGAAGATTACTTGATTCAACGTAGGAATTTTATGAACGTTGGCAACAAGGAAGTGTCTGTAATTTCTTCTTGAGGAATTATGCAAGGTTCTTACTTAAGCGTTACTCTTTATGCTGTTGCTACATCGGCAATCCAAAGGTTGGATTTAAAGATGGATATGGACTCTTATGTAGATGATAATTCTCTCAGTCGAACTTATGAACATAATAATGAAGAAAAAGCTTTAAATGATATTAAAGATGACATCAGTATGTTGGAACAATGGTACCACGGTAATAGTATGAAGTTGAATAAAGAAAAAACTCAGATTCTTAGAATTTCTTTAAATAAATATATTGAACATTCAGTAAGTAAAACTTTGGATGTCTGGTTTGATACATTATCCTTTAGGTTCCACATTGAACAGTTATGTAATAAGTTAGCAAAAGTAAGTTATCTATTTAAGAAACATAAAACATTACTTACTAGAAGGTATTTGATTATTTTAATTAAAACTATATTAATGTCGAAGACGAAATTCGGGATCATTGTATGGTCATCGTCTTCGAAATTTTTGGTGCTAGAGTTCAGATAAAATATAATGAACTTATACGTATAGCATTATCGCTATCCAAATTTACTTCTATTATGCATATTTGCTATGAGATTGATATCCCTACTTTTGCACTATATTAGATAGTTCAAAATTAAGAGAAATTTATACAGTTTTGAAAGATAGTTGTTCCATTCCATTCCATTGTAGAATGGTTAAAAGGTGACACAGAGATACGTTCTACTGAGAAATTCAAATTGATGCCTCCTTTATTATTACCTGTAGAATGAGTAGGTTTTTTCCATTTAATACTATGAATAATTTACCATACCAATTAAGAATAAATTTTTTAGACTGTAGAAATCAAAAGTGTGTAAATCATAACTTGCATGTTAAATAATTGTTAATCTATATCTTATGACGAATCAAATTAATTTGTGATTTCTATATTTTTAATACTTCATCCTTGGTTGGATGCAAATAGTTTTAAATAAAATGAATAAATATCTGACATATCACGTTAACCTTGTATCCTAATTATTAATATGGCTTAATTCTAATCAGAGCGGTGCTCCAGCCTAATAACAATTCCGGTACTTAGGTTCGAAATATTTATATTGCCTAAAGGGTTACTCCAGTTATAAAAAGAAGTAAGCAAAAATGCTCCCGATCAAACTGTCAAATGAACCTCCCAGTGCGCCCGAACAAGAATTCCTATTTTTTAACGCACAATAGCGTGATCAGACAGCAAGGGGGGAGGGACAGAAACCCCTCTTGGCAGACACTTGGGTACCTGAATAGGTGGCCACTGGCGAGCCAAGAGTTCCGTCAGTGCTTTACAGAGGTTATTGTTTTAACATGAGCACAATGACTGCAGCAAACTTGATAAAATATGCCCCTCTTGACTGGACACCTGTTTGCACCATAAAGGCTCCCATATTCCGAACAAGGTGCTTTAGTCTACTTAATACATAAAATAAACAAGAGTCTATGATTTCATTCCGTAGCATAACCAGTATTGCTCTCAAAAGCACGATCTTAACTAGCAATTTTACTGTCTGTATTGGGAGTGGCGCTATAAATCACCGCGTGGGTGCAGCACAACACAAAGTTTGTTCCAAGTAACTGCTCTCAGCGGGAGTCCGGTGGCGCATTTCGAAAGCACTGCTTTCAAATTCGGCAGGAATCCTTGACTCCGTGAATCGACTCTGATTCCGTTCACTCCCATCAGAGTGGATTCACGGAGTCAAGGATTCCTGCTGAAGATGAAAGCAATGCTTTCGAAATGCGCGTATCCAGGTTGTATTTTTCTGTTATTCGTTGTGGTTAAAGAGTTTTCTTTCATTTATTATTGTAATAATTATCCACATATTATTTTTCCTTGGTTTTAAGACATCACTATAGTGTTTTTCTACCATTAGTATTATCAAGACATCAAACGATGCATTATAAATAAAAGATAAATACAACAAACGTAATTGTAACGAGAGTCCCCTCCATGTTTTTAAATTCGTACATGGAAGATGGAGGACAAGATGAGCGCAGAAGTACATGTGTACAGCTCAAAATTTATTTACAAAAGAAAAAGAATAATCATAAAAGTATTTTTCACAAAAGTGACATATTCAACCTCTCGGAAAACGATCGCAAGAATCCTCTGTTGGAGGCTGAGGCAATCTTTTGAAAAATTTTCAACAATGGCCACTCCAAGAGAGAATCAATTACGATATCTCACACGATGGCAACAAAGAACTTTACGCAAACAGTCGCGCATGCAATTATAACCTCAACAAAACAACACTTAATATATCTTATCACACACACACTTACAACGCATTATAAAGCTATTCCTAACTAAACTAATATTCACAATGTCAACACGAAAATTACGATAGAGAATCCCCCTCCTCTTGCCGGACGCATGTGACTTGCACAACACTGGCACGTCACGCTATTGACTTTGACTAGCTCATCGACTTTTTTATTAACAATTTTTTTACTATTGTCAAACTCTTCCTTTTTAACCAGCTCTGACATTGTTTTATTAGTATTTTCTATTGGATCCTCTAATTGTCCTCTTTTTTTCTTCAAAGTCATTTTGTACAACCAGCTTTGATACTTTATTATTAAAATGCGTTGTGTAACAAATAGTTTTATTATATTATTAAAATGTTCATGATTAACAAACTTTGTTTCATCTACATTTCTTTTATTATAAATCATTAGATGGTCAGTGAGGGTTTTAATGGTACGCCTACCTCAGCTGTTCGAATTAATGATGAAAACTGATTTTTCATCATTTCTTTTATTTCTGTTAAGATTTCTTTCGTATCTCAGAATATATTTACTCATTTATATAGGATGAAAATTATCTCTATATTTCTTTTCTGGATCTATAAAATCTAAAGTGAAGAAGTGATATGGTTTTGATACAGCTGATTGATATAACTTGTTAACGTTTTAACAACAAGTAGATTCTTTAAAAATTAAATTTATATCTTTTCAAATTAATTACATTATAATCGAATATTTTTAGGCACATCATAATAAGATTGAGTAAGATATATTATAGAAGCATTTTACTTCCTCTGATAAACAAATCTTCAATGACAGATTGATCTTTAGTCGTTACCTAATCATCAAAAATTATTAGATCTTGATACCCAGGGTCTAATTCATACACTTGAATAATATCTTCGGGATCTGATGAAAAATTAAGATTCAACATAAATTCTTTAATTGTTGTAAAGTTTTTGTTAACGATCATATAATTGTTCGTTTTTATCTCTCGCAAAAACAGTCTATAAAAAATAAATATTTAGTGATTAAGTGAAAAAACATAATCGTTTTACCTCAACCTCAATTTCCAACGATTAACATAGAAATGGCCATTGAGGAGCATTTTTTTCGATATTTATTTACGTATTTCTGTTCTTTGATATTAACAGGCCCAAAATTCATTTATTATTTTCAAAATTATGATTTTACAAACCTAATTCATTAAAAAAAACAGTTTTTACATCAATATTCTGGAGGGGATGTTTTGTAATCTCTGAAAATACATAAAATTTTTCTCTAAATTCTTATTTTTTCTCGAATTTTCATTTTTTCTATATAAAAAATGAGTGATATAAAAGAACATTTAGACGAAATAATCAAAGTGAGAGAGAGAAAGGTAAAAAAAATTCGCAAAAAATTACAGGAAGAAAAAGTAGAAAAACTTACTAATCAGGAAATAGAAAAACCAATTATAAAAACTGGTAAAGAAACAGAAAAACAAAAACTTTTAAAAAAGTCATAAAAACGAGAGAAGAAGTTGATGAAAAGATCCAAACTAGAGAAGAATTAGAAAGAAAAAGTGCAGTAGCTATATTAGAATTTCAAACACCAATAATAGAAAAAAGTAAGGAATTAGTAAAATATTAAAAAAAAGAGAGATAAAATTATTCCAACTATTGAAAATATTCGAGAAAATAGAATGACAGAATATCCTGAACAAGATGTTTCATTTGCTGAAGAAGCTACAGAAGTTTTTACAGCTACTCCAGTAAAAACACCCAAGAAAAAGATTATAACTAAAAATCTTAACAAAGATTTGGATAAGGATGGTATAGATGAATCGTTTTTATTTATTTTTTATTTTATTATTGATTATAATCCAATACGTCCATCCAGAGCCAGTATATAGCCAGAGGCCAACGAGTTGGGTCCCTGGATGGACCTGGATTAAAGACTGCTGTAAGCTGGCCACAGCAGCCGAGGAGGGGGGGTGATGATTATATCTCACTGATGGTCACCCATCCAGTGATTAGCCGTGCCATGGCATTGCTTAACTTCCCTGAAGTTGTGTGTTCAGTGGAAGCCCACCAGGCCACGGCCTCCCCCAACTTGCAGATTTGAAAAAGCGAAAAGAAGTAATAGAATACAATTAAAATCAAGTTAAAGATAAGATAAAAGAAGTACGAGGAGAATAAACTGCTGCAAAAAAGTTAGCAAAAAGATTAAATGATAAAGAAAATATTAAAAAAGTTTTATGGTATGAGCATGTAGCAAATCAACTTCAAATATATAAAACAGCAGTAGAAGCAGTACAGTTAGCCTCTAATTATCAAGTTGGATCTTCAATATTCACGAATCCAGATGAAATGATTAAAACATTAGAGTTATTAGTAGCATCGAGAAAAGCTGGTAATGATTCTAAAAAAATTTATAATCAAATTTTAGATATTTTAGATAAATTATTAAAATTAAAATATATTACTGAAGAGGAACATAAAACTGAATTTAAAAATATAAAATAAATTAAATGTGTGGATGTAAATTTCTAAGGTGGGTGAATTGCCACCTTAGAATTTCTTTATATATAAACGGAAATATTTCGTAGTTCAGAAGAAACTGATTTTGAAATTAATTTTGGTAATAATGCTACATGTTTTTAGAATATTAGTAAAGTTACTTTTAAAAGTTTATGTGGATGTCTTGGTCTAATATTTCTTCAAAATTCAATAATAACAAGTATTTCCATGGTAAAAATTGGGAAATTTTAAAGTTTTTCAAGTATCTGATTGTCTTATTAATTTTGATGCTCATAATGCTATAGGAAGATTTATTATTATTATTGCTGATGGTTATAAAATAGATTTGAGTGAAGGAGAATTTCATAAACTAATAGGTTTTGAACCAAAAATTTATGAAGAAAGTTTTCCTTATGGAGATAAAAACGCAAATATTACTAGAGATTTTACCAGTATTTTAATCTATTGTTCTATATTATTGATGGAAGCTATAATGACAATATATAAGATAAAATTTTTTACACTTTTTCAGCAAATGTTCCACCACATAACTTGATTTATATAAACGTATTAATTCCTACATATTTTCTACTAGCTCAAGCAGATTACATAAGATCAATAAGATATAAAATTACAGATTCAATTAGGAAGAATAATTGATTTTAATCGTAAAAATATTGATATTGTATTAACTTTCAAATAAGCTAAATTTTTTTATTAAATAAACGATTGTAATGAGAAAAAAACATCGATATCTTGTGGGAATGGGAATTAAATACAGAAAGGTTTTGGTTGGTGGAGGTTTCTTGGATTATGCTAAGAAATATGGATTACCAGTATTAAAATATTTTGGGAAAAAAGTAATAAGTCTTGTTAAAAATAATTTACTGGAAATAATAGAAATTGGTAAAAATATTATCAGTAAAAATGTAACAATGCCAACGTGGAATAAATTTAAACAAGATGGTAGAAAAGATCCAAATTTCTCTCGAATGAAACAGAAATTTTGCTATCAACATTTTAAAGGAGGGAAAGTAAAGTTAAATAATAAATCAAGAAATATTATTAATAGTTTAACTGGTAGTGGTTTAAAAGTAATAACTTAGGTTTTTACTTTAATAAATGAAAAAATATTACTGGAATATCCTAGAAACAACTGCTGTTGATCGGAGTACTGTAAATAAAGAATTTATTGAATATACAGATGATAATATTTCAAACATTAAAATTAATTCAAAATATGAAATTACAATAGATACTAATAAATATTTACTTTTAAGCGAAGGTTATTTGCGCATTCAATCTAATATTTCAAATCCTGATAAAAAAAAGTTGTTACTTTTTGTAATAATGGTTCGAATGATTTTTCAGCCACAAAACTTGAATATGAAAACACGGAAATTGAAACGGTTTATAATCCTCAATATGTATCATTAGCATGTAATTTTCAAGAATTAACGGGCAAAATCTCTAATACAACAGCTAATTCCAAACATTTCCTACAAAATATGAGAGCATACAATTCAAGCTTCCAAATGACATCGTTTGGTGCGTCATCAATAGTACAAGCAGGTAGATTCATGCCTACTTTTTAGGTACAGGGTCAAATTTACCACCAAGCTGGATCACTTATTCCCCTTTCAGGTGAGAATCCAAAATTTCTCATTCACACAACCATCTGGTAAAATGTTTAAAACAGCATTAGAAGGGCTGCCTAAAGACGAGTACAAAGTAGTCATATAGGGAGACAAGAGGCCATCTGGTGAACATGAACGGCGTTTTAACGCCCCTAACATTAACGATGTAGCCATACTCATTTTTGATATGGAAGAGTACGACAGCCATGACATAATTGTTCACAGACGAATTTAAAATATGCTGAGGATACCAGAAACACACCGTTCCTACAATGCTCTGCAGTTTCATTTTATCTTCTGGGAGGGCGAGGATGGTTACCACTTACATAAAGCAAACCGATCCACTCACTGGAAATACGATGCAAAAAATTATCATCTATGGAGTTTTATGCACATTGAATATCACGTGTCAATCGACGCTGATCGAAGAGAGTGACGTGTTCGATGTCGAGTGAAGAACAATGACATCAGGAGGAGAGGATGTCGGACAATCCGAGAAGGAAATGGGACAGAACGAGATCGGGAGTAGAAAAACAGCTTTTGTCGAGTGAAGACGACGGAAAAGACGTCTTCGATGCTGAAGGTTGAACTACAGGCGGAATCATAGCGAGAAGCGATATGACTCGCAGGGGCGAGGAAATACCGTCGTATTTCATTATCGAATTATGACCGAATTCGCTAAGAGAAGCAAGGAGCAACAGCCGAGCATAGAAAGAAGCCGACGACGCGGAACCGTCGAGCAGCACGACAGCAGGAAGCGAAACCATATGACTGCGAGTTCAAACGCTCATCGGCCCCACCTTCGCAGAGCTTCTGAGAACCTCTTCAACTGATACAGTAAAGGTATCTGAAGACAACGGCTCCCGAGAAAAGACGACGACGAACGCAACGTGCCAGCAAGATGAAAGCGACGGAGCCGCGGAAAACGAGCTATCTCTCCATTTGTACCTCCAGGCAGGCTTTACCGTTATCAGTAACTTGACTGTAATTAGCTGCGATACGTTGATAGACGTTCATATCGTTTGAACTATTTTCGTTCAGTGCGAATTGGACCATAACGCCAATTCTCCATGGCTAGGATCTTTCCATTTCCCGTATCGCAATTCATTGAAATTGGAACGGGAGGAATGAATTCCGTATCGCAATTCATTGAAATTTCACGTTCGCACGAACTCAATTATGTTGTCTCTCCCTGTATAACGTTTTGTTCTTGACCGAGCTTAAAATTTCACGCTTTTAAATTTAAGCCGAGGTCTCGACTTCAATACGAACTATTACTACGGACTATTTCCTCAATAAGTGACTTTAAATAATTCTCATCAGAAAGCAGCCTTCATATTCTTCAATGAATTCGATTAACTTTATTTAAGGACTGCTTTATTCGTCGTCCTTTAAACGGAGAGAAAGTTAAGCAACGACGGGCGAGTCAACAACTCATCCTAAGGGAGTTCTCAGCTCGTTCATAATGCTTCACGAATTCTTCTGTGGTTTTCGTTCATAAGGCTTTATTCTTATGTGCTACAATAATAGTACTGATTAAATGTGTGTTTATTTAAAGTGCTATTCATCTCTCCCAAACGAAAGCACGTGATAATAAATGTACATCGTAGAATTCTAAGTGCAATAATATTTTCTGGTGTGTTTCCTACGGAAGGCTATTGCCGTTAAAGAAAGTGCAAAAGTGTTCTTCAATTAATTGAAAATTGAATAAAAATGTTCTTCAATTAATTAATGAAATTATTTGGGTGAAAATTTTTATGAAGAATTAAGTGTGCAAAATAAATATCTTCAACTTTGTTAATGATATTAAGTTATGAAATTACATTGCTTTGCTTGTGCTACATAATTTGCCTTCGAATTCCCATGATGAAAAGCTGCCATTATTTAATCTTTGAAGTGTGATGCATTAATGTGTGATATTGATTATCCAAAATTCTTGTTCTACGAATTAGTGTTGTGATTGGTGGCGCTCCTTACTAGCATCAGAATAATGCTTAAAGAATCTTGTGTATTGATTGCAAATGGAAATGCGTATTATCAATGATTATACTGATATATTGGATTTCTAAAGTAATTCTTATTTAAGAGTGTCCTTTGTTAAAGCATAACTAACGACAGTGGGTGTTTGATGTCCTTCTGTTTGTGAGTGCAAGATATTCGCTTGCGTTCCTCACGTGTTCACGATCCTGCATCTTCACTCAGCCTCCACAGTAATTCTTCTATTGTTGGAGCGAGATGCTTGTCGTCCTGCTACGCAGGAACAGGCGCTATCTTTGTCCATCTACTGTCGACAACGTCTTCAATTGTGTCTTCGAAGCATCGTGGGGATCACCTGTATTTAGCGTCATCACTTCAGCCAGCTGCAACCCAGCGGAAAGATATTTACGCCTGTAACTCAGGTTACGCAGCGGAAATAATGAAAGGAGCACTTATAATTCTTGAAGAAAAAATTCTCTATATTAATGGCAAAACTCTCTTGCAGCATGGGCTAGAGGCGCCGAATCGAAATGGTCAAGAGGTCCTAGATAGAGATTTTGATCCAAGCTTTTCTTGAAGAAATAGACCCCTTTTAGTCTCAGAGAAGAGGCAATCCTATGACACTCTTAAAAATTACATTCAGGATGGAAAAAGTGGTATTTTTTTTCTTTAACCCACCCGAGGGAACTGGATCCTTCTCTCTAACCTTTGACACCTCCCCGCTATCATTTATTGGCTACTTCGTCCCAGCCTTTTTTATTTTTATTTTTTATTTTATTTAATTCTTTTGTGTGTACTTGTGTCCTGCTCGCAATTGACTGGCTTATTTTGTTTCAAAATTTATTCTGTATTCTTCGCTGTAATTTTACGTGATTGGCTTTGCGTTATATTTTTTATCCACTTGTAACGGGAACGTGATTGGTCTCTTTTATATATAAATAGCCCTAAGGCACACTGTAACATTCAAGGTGTCAACAAGGAAATCAAGGACTCTCGCAGACATGTCATTGAAAAGATAAGCGAACTGAAGGAAGCCTTTGGGAAATGCTCCGGGACTCCGAAGGCAGGTAACTCCAAGGAAGATAAACATGTTGATAACAGCAAAGTAAGTAATGTTTTAAATAATATTGCCTGTGCTAAAAGTTTAGATTCTACGGATATAATTGAAAATAGTGACTGCTCGACAAACGGTGGCTATAAGAGAAGTCACTTTGATGGAACCGATAGCAGTCCCAGGATTGGTGTTGCTAATAAAAAATTCAGAAAAGGCACGAGGATCGATAACCTAAAGACCGTCTCCAGAGTAAACGAAGAAGTCGTCAGCGCGACTAGAATGAGGAATCCGAAGAACGTACAAGGTCGCTCGGCTAATAAAGATCATTGGATCACGAAGAGGTATGTACCGTCAATAATCGTGCGAACTCATAGCGTCCCGCTTAAGACGATTTTAACTGAGCTCGAGAAGCATGTTCTAGTGGAAAAGATTATCGTTCATATGGGCAGAGCTGAAACCGTCAAAGTTAAATGTGAAGATGAAGAAACACACAACAGGTTAGTCTCGGAATTAAGTCTGATAATATTTTAAAAATTCAGCATCATCAACTGAAGTCGGAGAAGGTCTTGAAATACGTAATTCGTAATGTGGAAGTTACGTATGACCTCGATGACTTCCAAGAAGACCTAAAAAGAGCCAACTACTTCCCGGAAAAAGTTATTCGATTGAGGAAAGCCAAAGGATCCATTGATATGCCGATGGTTTTGGTTCTACTCCCGAACACCGAACACAACCAGTCATTGAAAAACATAACACGGATTGGGCCGCTGGCAGTTTCAGTGGAGGCCTTTCGAAGGAATAAGAAGCTGCTACAGTGTTACAACTGCCTGCGCTTCGGACACATATCCATGGGCTGCACAGAAGATCCTCGTTGTAATAAATGTGCTGAGGGGCACCAGTCAAGAGATTGCCCCAAGATCAAAAGAAAAGACCCCTCCAAAGTGCATCAGATATGGTGGAGAGCACACATCAAGCTACACGAAATGTCCAAAATACCCCTAGGTTCAAAGGATGTCTAGTTCTAAAGTGACAGCAGGCAAATCCTAAGCTCCGCTGTGTCTACGCCGGAAGATAAAGGCCTCAACATCAAGGACCTCCAGGTATGTATAAACAATTAGGACGTATCTTTCATCTGTTTGTTTTCTAATCTAGGCAAAAGTTACCCGCAGTTGAGCAGGCTCCTTACGACCAACAAAGGTGAAATTCGGTGCGTGATATGGAACGCTAGGGGCATTCCCCGAAAGCGTATCAAGTTTCGCAACTTTCTGATAAAGAAAGAAATCGACGTTGCTTTCCTCTGTGAAACTCACCTCAAACCAAGCGAAGACTTCAAGCTACCTGGCTATTGTGGGTACCGTAAGGATCGAATGGCTTTAAAATGCTGCAAGATGTGCGTCTGGGGGCGCTGCGATCATCATTGAGAAGGGAATTCAAAACCAAGAATTAGTATTCAAGTCTTATGGAGGTATGGAATCGGCCTCCATCATTATCAATGACGTCTCCTGTGATGAAGTGAAGTTCGTGGCACTCTACAATTCACCTAAACATTATCTTGGCATTTGCGAGCTTGATGAACTCTTCAGTGGTGACACTCCAGTCGTCCTGGCTGGTGACCTAAATGCCATGCACCCAAGCTGGAACTCCAGAACGCAGAATTACAATGGCATGATTCTCTATAGGTACATACAAGGTAGACATGATGATATCGCTGCTAGACCTTTGGAGGGCACCTACTACTGCGACCACTCCCCTAGTAGTGACGTTTTGGACATCTCGCCCTTGAAGGGTTTCTTCAAATCGTACAATATCATCAGATTGATGACCTTTCCTCTGACCACAAGCCTGTGGCGTTGAACTTTGACAATGTTGACATAAATTTCCGAGAGGAACTCGTACATCATCAAGACTGGAAGCTCTACAAAGATATTCTTAAGGACTATGGCTACCATCCCGACGTTCCTTACTGTACAGAGGACATCGATCAACTTGTTGATGACATCACCAGATGTATTAACATTGCCATAGAAGCTAGTAAGTATCCATCAGAGAATAAAACTTCTCATCGAATCAAACTCACTCTTGGAATTCAATGCCTAATTGCTGAAAGAAACAGGACCCATAGGCTATGGCAACGCTATATTGAACCTTGGCTCAAAACCAAGTACAACAGGTTAGTGCGAAGATTTTAAGAGGAGATAAAAGTGCTTCGCAACGCTAGGTGGAATGAAAAATTCAAAAGCTTGTCGGCTCGCGACAATTCCATTTGGAGTATGGTCAGAGCTTTACAGAAGAAGAAGAATGTTACGCTTCCTCCACTCCGTATACCACAAGGTGACGATGTGCAAACTGATCAGGACAAGGTCCAAGTCATTGCAGATTCACTGGAAATGCAGTTTGTTACTCCTACCAACGATAAGCCCCGAGCCAAGTCATGTCTCAGCGTGTGGAAGAAGGTATTGTCAACTTTGATGAAGTCCCACAGCATTTAACGAAGAACAGCATAGAGGCTGGAGAGGTCGCCACCATCATAAGTAAACTGAAAAAGAAGAAGGCTCCAGGAAGAGACAAGGTAAGTAATAACACCCTTATAAATCTCCCGAAGAACTTTTTTGACTATCTCACTAATATCTGCTGGAAATTTTCTTACTTCCCTGTGGCTTGGAAGCAATCTATTGTGTTGAGTATCCCCAAGCAGGGGCAAAATCCTGCAATTTCGGCGAGTTACCGACCTATTAGCCTGCTACCCACGATGTCCAAAGTGTTGGAGAAAACGATTCTCGTCAGATTCCAAGACCATTGTCTAGCAAATGACCTTTTTCCAAATTTTTTCTGTATTCTTGGCGTAATTTTACCTGATTGGCTTTGCATTATATTTTTTATCCCTTTGTAAAGGGAACCTGATTGGTCCCTATTATATATAAATAGCCCTAAGGCACACTGTAACATTCAGTCTTGTTGAAAAGTGGATGCGTAGCGTCCGAAATACGTATCCAGGCTTAATAAATATTTTGTTGTGGAAAAGCGGTTTTGGCTCCTTGTGCTACGATTGATTACAATTAGCAATTGAGAGTATGGAACGGTCTAAAGGTAATATGGTTGATGGTGGAGAAATGAGTATGGACAAAAAAGCAAGTAACCTCAAGGAGATGGACTAAGTGATTGTAGTCAACAGCTCGATGGAACATTTAATGATATATGTGGTGAATTGAAAGAGAGAATCAAGTTATTAGGCAAACAATTAGATAATCATAAGGATAATCAGTAGTATGCTTGATGGGATCATCAGTGTTATGCTTGGAATCATGGATGAATTTGAGAACTCGCTGGTGATGAAAGTGAGCGAACTTATTTCATCCACAACGAAGTACTAGTCAAATTATTAATACAAACACGTTAGACTTGCCAACAACTGTGACTCAAAAGCTGGTGGAGAAGGTACAAATGAATACCATGGATCATGTATACTATTAAATGAAAATAATTTGTTGTGTTTGAGCCAGCGTAATCATATTGAACAGATGCCGCTACATGGTGATGAAAATCATAGTAATGTGCAATCTTGTGACTGTGATCTGGATGTAACTGCTACAATAGAAAAAGTTACCAATAATAGTCCTGTTAAAACTGACCGTCAGTCGGATGATCCGACGGTGAGAATAATTATGCAACATAAGATGAAAAATATAACTGGATCAAATACTAACATTAAATGGGGGAGGCCAATGGTCAATTCTACTAAACAACTGACAACGGTGCGACTTTGATTGGACAACATTGATGAAAATGTGTCGGCATCTGAACTGGCTAGCTTACATCGGGCACATGACGTTCCGGTAACCGAATGTAGCAGATGGATTAACCAGTGGGGAACAACGACTACTTTGGTGTTCATGCGATTGGATACAAATTACACAAAACAACAAATTTTGATGAAAGTCATGCCTTTGACATGAAAACAGCTAATTCTTAATGATTTCGAGCCGTTGAAACCGAATATGACAATGAAATCGTGAGATTGGCTACGATTTGTGAGATATGCGCAATAGTTACATATACCGTAATACTCACATATGACGTCCATTTCTGGCTACTTGCGACGTCGCTTTGCCTGTCGCTTGTATGTGTATTCAGGAATATCTCTGACGAGAGTCCAACAGTAGTCTGCTAACATGGAAGTGGACCACTTTCCCTGATATCTTGTCTCAATTGTTGAAAGTTCCTGGTGAAAGCGTTTGCCATGCTCATCACTGACCATGCCACAGTTGTCAGGGAAGAAGTCCAAGTGTGAATGGAGAAAATGGATCTTTAAGGACATATTGCAGCCAAGTTTGTGATATTGAGACATGTCCTCCACCAGTTCCTTGTAGTTGTCTGCCCTGGCATTCCCGAGGAAGCTAATTGACAACAGACGAAATGCGTCCCAAGCTTTCTTCTCATCGCCCTGAAGTAGGCTGTCGAACTGCTCGTCTGCGAATAGCTGGCGGATCTGAGGACCTACAAAAATGCCCTCTTTAATTTTTGCTTCGCTGAGTCGAGGGAATTTGGTACGCAGGTACTCGAAAGCTGGTCCAGTCCGATCCACGGATTTTACAAAGTTTTTCATTAAACCGAGTTTGATGTGCAAAGATAGTAAAATAATTTAGTGAGGTTCTGCCATTGCTGGGTGTTGCACATTCTTCTCTCCGACCTCCAGAGATTTCCTCTGAGGCCATTCTCTCCTCACATAGTACAGAGTCTTTGCTCGACTGTCCCATTCACATAAAAAGCAACAGTATTTAGTACATCCCAGTCGCAGTCCTATCAACAGTGCAACTACTTTTAAATCACAACAGAGGTGCCAGCTGTAGTTGCTGTTCGGAAGATGGTGCAACAGCTGCTTTAAGTTCTCGTACGTTTCTTTCACGTGCACAGCATGTCCAATTGGGATGGACGGCAAAGAGTTTCCATTGTGCAACAACACCGCTTTAAGGCTCAATTTCCACGAGTCTATGAAGAGTCGCCATTTTTTCAGGTCATGTTTGATTCCGAGGGCATTCATCAGGCCATGTACGTCGGTGTAAAACACAATATCACCGTCCTTTTTGAAGTATGGCTCCAAGTGTTCATGACGAGGTCGAAAAGCAGTCACTCTGACGTTTTCCTGCAGAAGATTCCATTCTTGAATTCTTGATCCTAGTAGCTTCGCTGTCGCCTTTGACAGGTCCAGATCGCGAACAAGATCATTGGGATCTTCTTGAGTGAGAATGTGTGGCGCAGATGACTCACCTTGGAAGACGTACGGATCATCTTTAGACGTCATTGGCTGAGGAGAACCCGGCGTTAGTTCGACTCCCTCCTCACTGTCAGAATCAATGGAAAATTCTTTAGCAGGCTCGGGAACGGGAAGTCCATCTCCGTGCGGAACTGGTCGTGACGCAGATGGTACATTCGGGTATGCTATAACCCGTTTCTTTTTTTAATGAAGGCCTCCAGAAATAGGTGGAACCAAGCAAAAGTAGCAGTCACTTGCGTGATTTCCTCTCTCCAAATCATAGGAACGGCAAACGGCATCGCCACTTGCTTGCCTTTCAGCCACCTTGGAAGATCTCTGGCACACGTACTGCAGCATATGTGTGGGGCCCAGTCTTTCTCCTGATCCCCGATCTTGCTTCCGAAATAGAGCTGGTAAACCTTTTTCACAATTGGAGTCATCTTCTTTTTCTGGCTTGCAAACGTCATTTCCCCGCAGATGTAACAGAAGCTATCTGCACTGTTAACGCACTTACGAGGCATCACTACTGATGTATCAGAGACAAACGAGGCATGTAACAAACTTTATCTTACGTTATCTTGAATACAAGACATATGTGAGTAGCATATATTTGCTGTGGCGCCACCTCTTAGTTGAACTGTGAAGGCATCAAAGTTCAGTTATAAAAAATGTAAGGGTATGCTACAAGTAGGCATGAGTGAAGGGGTTAGCTTTCAGACAATAGTACTATACCTTCTGGAGTGTTGTTTGTGGCTGCCTGATGCAACATGACACTATTTGTGCTTTGTAATACAGCGCTGCAAAATGGTGACTAATATATGCAATGTGAAAGTCGTTTAAACGTGACCATCTGCGTATCTCAAAACTAGAGCCAATTAACAACTTTTATTGTCATTTTCGCGTTTAGCACCTAAAAATTAGTAAAGATCGACTAATTTCATGTCAGAGGCAATTTTCGTGTTGTCCAGTGTTATTTGACAAGATTTATGGAGCCACATAAATGGCCGGCAAACATTCGTATCAGGCCATATTATCTTAAAAACCCGCAGTTCACAAATAATTTTTGGCTGCATCTTTAATTAATAAACTCGATGACTTACGTATATTTGTAGGAATTAACCATATTGACTTATGTGCTATTACTGAAACCTGGCTAATGTTGAATCACGATGACGCCCTCTGTACTATTAAGGGCTACCAGGTCTACTGTGCTGATTGTACCTCTAGAGGTGGAGCCACAGCAATATATGTGAAAGAATGTATTCGATCTCAGTTTATATATTCAATTAGTGATTTCGGTTTGGAAATTTTAACTGTCAAACTAACTGTTTCAGTGAGGGAGTTATTCGTTACTGCATTGTGTAGACCTACTTATGTTCAGATGTCTGAGGGTGTCTCGAATTTAGCTCATCTTAATGTAAGTGAACATAGTATTATAGTCGACTTTTATTGTGACTTTTATGTTAACACGCCAGACCTACGCATGTTAAAGTATAAAGCCAAAGTCCCTTAGATTTCAGCAAATTATTTAGGACCCAACCCGCCTATCTACAAGTTTGTCAACAGTGATAGATCATGTATATATTTCTACCCTCCTACACTATTCTGAATCTATATGGACTACGTTTCCTGGAAGTGACCATCGTGCTCTCTTGGTGACTCTAAGGATTAATCTGGGTGATAATTTGGGTCCCACGGATGTCTACCATCAGACTGTAAATAAATTGGAAAACGTGGATTGGAATGTCTATCGTATATATATCCGGCAGTAAAACCGGGATTTGGTCATATCTAATCCTGATATGAACTCACTGATCTTTGCAGAACTTTCTTCTGGCTGCGCTGTATAGCTTTTGTCCGGCAATGATCGAATGAAGCAACTGACACCTGGGACGAATAATTCAGAGAGACAGGAGCGCAACACTGCAGCAAATCACAGACCAGTTCAATACTGGCTGCACTAGAAACTAAACAAATTATCCACTGTCAATATTCCCGGGGGCCCGTTAAAATAAACAATACAACACTCACCAATCTGTTGGCATCGAACACTGGGTCAATCATGGTTGGCTCCTCTTTGAAGTACAAAGTTGCATTGAAAACCAACAAAGATTGATTTTAATTGACATCAAACTAGTCTTTCCGTTATGGGATAGAGATCATTGTGACTTAATTTCACTTTAATAAGTGAGGCAATCATCCACTTTATAACTGGAACAAATGAGATCGCTAAAAATAGGCCTAACGACCATGCCTTTTAGCTACTCTTTTTAACACGACCGTACCGGTCAGAAAACGAAAATCATATCTTGTTTTTATTTACATCTATTCCATAAGAACGCAACAATCTCTTAATGAGTTAGCATCTGAGAAATTCCGAGAATCTCCTCTCTTTCGACAATGCTAACCCATTAGGAGAACTTATTGTTGACGATCATTATTCAAAACCTTCGCTAAAAAAACTTAAGCTTTATTATTACGAATAAAATAATTATTATTAAAATTTAAAAACTTACAATAAACACTATAAAATGTTCAGAAAACAAACTTAAAATAACTATGCAAGAAATAATGGCAACAGCAAAAAAAAAAAATAAAACAAACACACTGATATCACATATCACCACACATCATCCCAATTGGTTTGATATATTACATGCCATATCTTATCATTGAAAATATTTGATGGTGACATAAGGGTACCATTAAAGCACGTGCTATTGTTTCGATTTCAAGCATTTTCAAAATGGTTCATTCCCTGAACCATATTTATTAATTGGCAAAAATAGTAATTTATATTAGCTTCTATTTCGTTTTTTACGATTTGTTGATATATTCCTTAATATATCTTCCCATTGAAAATTGCTTGGCAGTAAAATTGAGGTATCATTTGTGTACGTGCCAATGATCCGATTTAGATAATAATTGTGAATTGTTCCTGCCATGTACCGTATTCATCGACTAAGGAAAACCAATTTTGAAAATCTTTCATAGCCTCTGAGGAGTTAGTGTTGCGGACGGACAGACAGACAGACAGACACGTTTCCCCACACTGTTAGCATAAAGCACTTTACGGAACTTAACATTTTTCTTACTAGGATATTTAGACAAATTAGGATGTTCAGTGCGCAGCCTTTTGTTCATCGGTAACACCATCTATAAAATTTTAATGACTTCGAACTAGAACATTAATAACGCATACTGTTAAAATGTGATAACTTATTAAAGACTTGCTTACTGCAACAGAGATGTCTAATGATGCAAATTATTAAATTATAATTTACAATACATATTATATTTTAACAGGGTGGCTAGCAACCGGGAAAAGTCAGGGAATTTCATGAAAGTAAACTACTGGTACTTAAATGTAAATAAATGAAGTAATAAATACTAACCTGAATGGAGAAGAATAACAACCTTGATATCGACCAGCTTCGAGTCCAAAATTTGAATTTGGACTACAAATGATTACCCTACGTATTAAGAAGTAGTGATGACTACTACTGAGAAAGTTTGTAAGTGACCCTTGACAATCGAACAGTGAAGTGTACATTTCTTTGGGTGGAACGAAAGCAGTGCTCTCACGAAGCTCACCCTACCAGAATAAAATCCACATGAAACCATGAATCCAAATGAAACCTTACGAGCAAGAACTTCTTTATATGCAGAAATGATAAGGGTAAGGCCGCATGGGGTTTTTCGAAATTAGAATGGGTTAAATGAAGCAGCTAATGAAAAGCATACTCATGAAGAGATGTTTAATAATCTGAAAGGTTTATTACATACCATTTACAGCCAATCACATAGCACTATCATGGAATATGCATGTCGCTTATGCAATAAACAAGGCCAAATGCAAAGTTTGGCTTAATTGCTCTGTTGGGTCGTTACAGTGCCCTCAGTGTTGATAACAATCTACTATTATACAACCTCTCACAATTAAGTTCGGTGAATGACGTCACACCCTAATCTGTGCGAGCTTTACGCGAGTAACAGTGATGTGAATACAAGCCCAGCCATTGCTTAAGCAAGTTCAGACGTAACACCCTAAACGTTCGTGCATGTAATGGTTTAGCAGATGCTTGTTTCTTCAGTTGTGGGCGTAGCATGCTCACGTAACTGTGGATAATGGACCAAAGAGAAACACTGCTGTGATCGTGCAACAGTTTCTGGCCAACAAAGGGGTCGTATTCATAGCTCATCTACCTTATTCACCAGACATGGCACCGGCAGACATTTTCTTGTTTCCACGCCTGAAACGGGCCTTAAAGGGACACAGATTTGCGGACATTCCAGACATTCAAGCAAATGTGACACGTAAACTTAAAGCCATCCCTAAGGAGCTTCGAGGACTTATACACACAATTCCAAAAGTGGATTGCCTTCCAGGGTGATTATTTCGAAGGACAATAAAGTAAATGTGGCTCTATCTGTTTTGCATTTTGTTGTGTGAACTCATTCACCGAACTTAATTGTCAGAGGTTATACAAAATGATTGTTCATGTCACCTTGCTTTATGGCATGTCCATCTGGGCTACAATTTGCAAAACAATATGGAAGGAACTCCAAACTTTCCGGAACATTACCCTAAAGACTATTGCACAATTAGAAAGGAGAATTGCTCGCGACAACTTCATTGATAATGATTTCAATATGACCCATGTTGGAAAATGTGTTCAAGAGCTCATGAAAACCATGCTGCCTATTATGGTAAATCATGATAACGATCTAGTCTCTAGCATTCTAAAACATTCTCTACATCGAAAAAGGCACCCTAATCCTTGACGTCAATTTTGATGATATTAACAATGTCATCTTCCCAGAATACTGGGTTTCATGAGTTTTTCGCTTTTTTGTGACTTTCTATGTGTTATACTCCTAGTTCAGACAATCGTCAATCAAATTTCTCTCCACCAAGAGTAGGCAATTTTTCTGCTTTCATGTTTTGGATAAACTTTGTGGGTACATCAGGCTTCTTTTCTAGTTCAGTGTATTTCCTTTGGAATATGATTATGAAGGGTAAGATTATGGAAGCTATGCTGTTCCACACGAATACTGATACACTATGCTGTTCGATTGTCGATTGTTGAATAAACAAGTCAGTTCTCTCAAGAAATCTCCTGAGGTCCTCCTTGTCTGCTGAAAGATGAAAGCAAAGATTTCGAAAGACGTTTATAGGTTGTAGTGTTTTTTTCATTCTTTTTGTTCAGTTCTGGTTTTGTGCCTTTTTTAATTGTGGTTAAAGAGTGTTGTACTTTTAATCTGTTCATAGGTATTATTAAGTAACGAAAGGTGTTTTATGCTGTCACTGTGGGGAACGTGTCTGTCTGTATATAACTTTAACTCCACCAAGGCTATAGAAGATTTTAAAAATCTGTTTCCGTCAGTCAGTGAATATGCTTTATGACACGAACCAGTCACAAATATTTTTTTAAACAGTTCAATAGCAGGTGCACAAATAGTACCTTCACGACTCCACCTAGCAATTTTCAATGGTAAGATATAATAATACATCTAACAAGTCGTAATGACGAGTTAGAAGCGGTTATTAATTACTATTTTCGCCAACTGATAAATATGGTACTGCGAATGAACCATTTTGAATATGGTTGTAATCAATACACTGGCGTGTGCTCCAATGTTACCCTATGACACCCTCAAAAATTTTTAATCATAAGATGTACCATACAACTCGACATGACAAAATAAGAGAGGATAATACGTTATTTCGTACCTTTTCTCCCAAGCATGTTCAATCGAGTTCATTTTCAGAGATCTTGGCGGTCGCTTCGGTGGCACAGGGGTTGCGTGGTCGCCTCTGATGCCCGAGGACGCGGGTTTGTCCCCGGCACGGGATTTTTTCAGGGGGAAAATCCTGAGATCACGCACTTCCTTCGGAAGGGAAATAAAGCCATTGGTCCCGTGTAGTCGTTTGCCGGCTGCACGTTAAAGAACCCTTGCGAGGCAAAATTTGCGGCCCCTATAACGTTAAAAATAACGTGAAATAACCATGGCAGTTGAAAAGGACGTTAATACTAAAACAAACCAAACCAAACCTCCACCGTCAGATTTTTGTGGAGACGTGCATTATTAATTTTCGTTTTGTCCAATGGGGAAGTTGCATGGAATTTCTTTTTTAAAAAGAAGGCCTGTTTTATACAGATTTTGATACGCTGAATATGAAAATCGCCATTAAAAATCTTAAAAGTATTAAAAAAACTATCAAAATTAACTTTAAAAATGCAAATCCACGCCCCCAAACTAAAACGATATGTGACGTCACACGCCATTGAAACACACGCCTTTGTAGATCAGCTCTGCAACTGCGCATGCGCGGAAAGGGGATAGCTCCTAAATAGCATCTTGTTTAGCGATAGCGCTATTTCTTCGCGTATTTTAATGCATAATTAAACCATCCAGTAACAAATTGATAATACACTAGTCAAACAGGTTGTTTAAAAGCTCCTCGAATTAATAAAACCGACCATTTCAGATATAAGATAAAATAAATAAAAGAATCTTTGACCACAACAAAAAGTTGTTGTTTTTTTTTGTGGTCAAAGAGTCTTTTATTTATTTTATCGTATTATTTTATCCACGTTTTTTTCCCTTTTTATTTTTTCTGGTGGTTGTACAATTTTTTGCCATCTCCCGAAAAGTCTTTTATATTTCAGATATAATTTAAATATTACAGCACCATATGAAGGCATAGCGCCGCGTTTCGATCGCCCCCCCTCCTCGGCCTCCACGTGAAGAGATGAAAACGCAGCTCTATGATAAAATAATAGAGCTCACGAAATTTTGTTCGAAATTTTGTCCTTCTATTACTTATATTCATGTCTATATTTCTCCTTGTGGAATTCAGGATTATAGTCGATAATCACCGAAACAAAGATAAGATGTATACATCCATGAGTAAATAATACACTTGAACAAGTGATCGAAACCGGGCGAAATTTAAAGTTTAATCGGATCAAAGTTTTGCTACGTCTGAAGAATTATTGTATCCCATGTGCTTTTGTCCACTCCTTCTTCGGCTAGCTCAAAACCGAAGAATAACATACGAGTACGAGGTCATGGAAACCGACGTTAATTTCGCACCGAGTATCGCTCCTCAGTACTTTCATCTATTTTTATTTCTCCTCTCGTGATGTTTTGGTGCTCTCATGAATGCTTTATTAAGTCTTATTATATTTAGTGCTTGTAATAATAATTGTAAGCATACATGTTTATTACAGACAGATCATGGATAAAGATATTAGGCATCTAACATCTATCTCTATGCAGACAGATCATGAAAAGCAGCATAAGAGATAGGCATGGTTTCTGGTTTCATGGCGCTTGACGTCACATCACTCTTGAGCTATGACGTAGCGTTTTTTAGTGGTGTCAACTTTAATGTTTTTTTTAAAAAGAACTACGCACAATTAGAAAAAAAGAATTCCCATACCGGTATATTAGTGATCTAAACTATCGAAAAAAATTTCATGCAACTTCTCCATTGATAATATGGTTCAGCACACGAACCAATTTGAAGATACTTGTGAATAATAGTTATTAATTAAAAGTACAAATTAAATAAAAAATAAGATATAATAAACAAAAATAATTAATCAAAATCAAAATAAAAAGCTGACGTTTCGGAGAGAGACTATCCTTTTTTTGCTTTGATAAAGGATAGTCTCTATCCGAAACGTCAGCTTTTTATTTTGATTTTGATTAATTATTTTTGTTTATTATAT
>JAHWFO010090898.1:194017-306679 GCA_023313115.1 Rhysida immarginata
TGATAATTCATAAAATGAATTTAGAAAATAGAAATAAAGTAAAATGTTGGCGGATTCACAAGAATAAGGTTTGACTGTTGCCATGATGACGTCATTTGAGAATGCATTCCGAAATCCCCCCCCCCCCCACCCTCTACAGGGCCGCTTCAATGCTTAGAAGGTTGGAATGTAATTTTGTTTTTATCCGTTTACTGTTTACTTTATAAACAATTGTTATAAAGACTTATAATTTGGATGTGGACTAGTAAATACTAGTAAATGGACTAGTAGGACTAGCATATATGCATTCGGAATGTTTATATTATAGTTAAAAATTTTTGGGTAACGTTTCATTATTTTGCATGAATAATAAAACATCAATTGAATCAAAAATTTTTTTTTCGTTTATGCACCAAATTGTAATAAATGCTTTTAATTTTAAATTAAAATATATTGTAAAATGATATTTACAATATCCAAAATGATTGTAAATTTATTTAAAATTCGTACATATATTCATTTTCAGCTAGTTTCATTTGAAAATGTAAACAGTACTCATTTGTTTCTATATGAATTTTCATGTTTATAAACACATGTCATTCAATTTTATAAAAATAATACAAATTTTATAATAATAAATGAATATTTAATTTTATTTTAGCATATATGCAATTTACAAGCGCTATTTTTTTTGTATAAAATGCACATAAAATCACATCCTCAAGAGCTCTCTGGTGGATCGAGGCGGGGCCTGGATTTTGATTGGTTGTAGTTAGATCTACACGATTACGTCAACTAGCATTAAATTACATCATGGCGCCAACTTCAAACCCCTGAAATCTCCACATAGTTATGAAAAAAAATTCATAACATTAATAATAAATAAAATATCTTAATTATTTTTTAATTCTCATACAGACAATGAAATACTTCACATTTTCAGCCTAACTCACTAATTGGAAATTATTTTCGTTTTTTTTCTAAAAATTCATTAAAAGAAGGTTAATTTTTCTTTACTCATATTTGTATTTTTCAGAGTTATTTTTAAAAATAAATTATGCACATAATATAAAATATACTGTTTCATATAGTGGCCTAAACATCAATAAAAACTATGCAAAAAAAAATTCGCTATAAATAGATATACTTTGGCTAGAAAAAATTTTTGAATAAATTAGCGCAATTTTCCCGTCCTAAAAGGGTTAATGTTCTAGGCTGTTTTACTTGGTTTTCAGCCAAGTTTTGTGAAACGCTGCCATTGCCTACGAGTCCTGTTTCTCTTCATAATTAGATGATATTCTTCATATTTTCATTTAGCAGGATCACCAAATGTAATACAAATCTGAGTAAAGAAAGAAGTTCCTCTTGAGTGGACTAAGGAGAAAGAGGAAGCTTTTTATACTGTAAAAAACGCATTATTTTGAGGAATCCTATATTTTCTAAAGAACTTACCATATCTACAGATGCGAGTGATTTAGTCCTAAGGAAAAGAGCATAGCCCTGGAAATGTGAATCTGAGTCGGTATTAAAAATGTTTTTGTAGATATTGTTTTCAGTTATTATTCCTTTACAAGAATTTGACTTTGAAATAATTCATAAAGCGGGATAGATACAAGGTAATGCTGATTGTCTCAGTCAATTGACTATTAATGGTGGTCTCTCGAGAGCTAATTGCAGAGGAGCATAAACGAGATTCCATTTTGAAACCCATAAAAGAAAAATTGAATCAAAGTGACCCTGATGACCCTGCTAATTATTTCTTAGATGAAGAAAATATTTTTTATCTTACAAAAGTTTCTTTCAGAACAATACAGATGGGAATAGATGGTGGTTCCTGATTTATATAAGAAATATGAGATGAGAAGATTTAATTCTATCCAATTGAGCAGACATGTCAAGGCAAAGAGGAAAAAAAATAGATAAATAATTTTTCTGGCAGGTGATGAATAAGGACGTTGATGATTATTGTAAGTGTTGTGAAGCAGCAGCCTTTCCAAATGCTTCCAGGCACAGAATGACTTTTTGTCTAGGAGGAGCAGACTTGATTAGACTTTGTCCTGTATCTAATAGAGAACACATATTCTTGTATTAGTAGTTCTATTTTTGAAAGGATATATATTTAGAGAAGGACAAGACACAAGAATCCTGCAATACAATAAAATACAAAATGAATAAAAAATAAGATATAAGAAACAAAAATAATTAAAAAATAATAGACAAAATCAAAATAAAAAGCTGACATTTCGGATAGAGACTATCCTTTATCAAAGCAAAAAGGATAATTCTATAAAAGCAAATAGAACACTAGTGAATTATCCTGAAGTTATGAAAGGAGTACTAACTGACGGGTTTATATATAGTTTCCGTACAGAATAGTAATAAGGTATTGGCTGAATAACAAGAAGAGAACAAATGAGATTAATTAGAAGACATATTGGAATAGGACAGGGCAGAGGACAAATAGGAAGTAATAAGAGGGCAGCGATAAAATGCAATAGGATAACACATATAAAATTAAAATTATAAAAAAGGTTAGGAAAGATAGGGTGCCTAGCAAAAAGATTTTGTAAAATTCCCTGAATTTCCCTAGATTTTTCCCGATCATCAGCAGACAAAAAAAAGCTATCATAAAAGAATACTATAGACATTGTTCAAAATTGTCGATTTTATGACTCCCTAAATGTTCCCAGTTACAAAAAAACTCCCTGATAATTCCCAGTCGCTAGTCACCCTGTAAAATAGTACCACATATAAAAGCACCGGGTCAAAGGTCACTGAAATAAAAGAGTACAAGAAGCCTATGAGAAAAAGAGTGTGCAGGGACAGACACAAAATGAACATCGAAGTAGAAAAATATGAAAACACATTAAAAAGAGTGAATAAAGATTAAATTAAAAAGGGAAAAAGAAAAAGAAAAGGGCTCAGAGAGCTTATGACAAATTAAGGAATAGCTGAAGTTGGATAGTGATATGGAAAAGGTAATGAGGGATTGGAGACTTGCTTAGGTTAATGCAAGGTCAGTATTCTCCAAGCTACCATTCGTTTGGATAAAGGAAAATTAAGGATCAACCTCGGAAAGGGATTAAGACAAGGAGACACTGTCTCACCAAAACTCCTCACAGCAGTTTTAGAGGAAGTCTTCAAGAAACTGGACTGGTCAAAAAAGGACTTAAAATAAAAAAAGGATGGTGAATTCTTTAACCACCTTCATTTTGCCGATGACATCGTTCTCACCAGTAGTTGTCCTTCTGAATTGGAGGAAATGTTACAAGAACTAGCAGAGGCTAGCCTGCGTGTAAAACTGAAACTAAACACACTGGAGAAAAATGTTATGTTCAATGCATTTGCTCCAAAACAGAAGGTCATGGCAGGCAGCATTGTGATTGAAGAAGTACAGGGCTACATTTACCTGGGACAAGAAATCACTATGGATGGCAACACACTGAATGAAGTTAACAGCCGAATTAGAACAGCTTTTTGCAAGTGCTTTTGGCAAGAATAACATTATCTTGAAGAGCAACATGCCACTTAGCTTGAAATAAAAAGTTTTAAACCAATGTGTTTTACCAGCACTCACCTATGGAGCTGAAAGATGGACTTTATCAAGGAGGACAACAAAAAGTCTGCAACACAGAGGAGCATGGCAAGATGTATGCTGGGAATTACAAGAAGAGATCGAAAGTGCAACAGCTGGATAAGAAGCCAAACGAAGGTGATTGACATCATCGAACGGATCATTCTAAATGGCAATGGGCTGTCACATCGCTAGAAGACAAGGCATGAGATGGACCGCAATCATTCTGGATTGGTACCCTTGAGACGTTAAACGCCCAAGAGGATGATCCCATGCAAGGTGGCTCGACGAAATTTTTAACCTAACCTAACCAACAAATTGTTGTCTTAAAAAATTCAGTCCCCAGTTTGGAAGCCAGTTACTCAGCAACAAAACACCTATATGCCATGATATTTTGCAGCTATACATAACAAGCACCATATTCAGCTCTTATGAAATATTAATTCAGTTGTATTGATATATACAGAGATGTTCGACATGAAAGTTGAACAATAAATATTGCATATGAAATTAGCTTACTTTCAGATTAAAATATCTCTAAATTTGTTTCAAAAATAACTTTTTTTATACAATCTTACAAATTCGTTTTGTATCTGATACATACATTCATCCTCCATCTAATGCACTATTCACTTTACAATATTCACAAGCAGATTGCTTAAAAAGAATGACATAATCCACAGCATTACTGAAAGGGAATGCTTAGCAGTTAACCTTCATACACCACCTCGTGGTTATTGAGATGGTCACTTAGTTTATCAGAATATTCAATTCGACATAATTCATAAGGCAGGTATAAAAAAGGAATGCAGATGCATTTTTTAGAATCCTGATATGAGCAACAGCAGAATATGAGCCTATTATGCCTAGCGAGGAAATAGCTAGGGAGCAGCAAAAAGAGCAAATATTGTAGGAAATTTTAGAACAGTTTAAAATAAGACAGACCTTCCCCCACTAGTCAGTGGCCCGCAATAACTGATAATATCTTTCTTGACAGCGATGGAGTGTTATATAACATACAGAGAGCTAAAGATGTTCGTGAGACATGGGAACAGCTAGTGATACCAAATAGTCTTGGTTAGCAAATATTATTTAGTTTTCACAATTTACCTCACAGTGGGCATCTCAAATCTAAGCATGTGGAAAAAGTTTAGTAAACTGTTCTTTTGGCCTAATATGAAGAAAGATACACAAAAATATTGTGCAGAAAGAGATAGCTGTCAGAACCGGGTACCCCAAGAGAAGCACACAGAACAACCCCTAATGGAGTTTCCTGTGGAGAATATCCCTTTTTCGATTGCGAATTAATATTCTTGTCTGGTTCCTGTTTCTAATATAGGAAATATATACCTGTGATGGTGGACCATTATAGCTTTTTGTAGAATGTCTTCTACTAGCAGATCAAAAAACGGAAACTGTGGCATGTTCTCAGGTTCAACGCATCTTCAATCATTACTCTTTTCCAATCCAGCTCTTAAGTGACAGGAACTAACTTCACATCTGAGTTCATGAACGAAATTGGATGTAAAAAAATTAACCACCACTATTCCAAATTCAAAAATGAATCACCAAATTCCATCTATCTTGGAACGGAATAGTGGAATTAAATACTCCTATTAAAATGTTATGTAGATAGTTCACAGAGAAACTGGGAATAAATGTTATCATATATCACATTTGTATATATTTCCACACCATATTCCTCATTGGCAGAAAGCCCCTTCATATTGTTCTTTGGTCATGACCTGGTACTCCTATTTGATGTCTTAATAGCACCTAAAAAAACATTTTAAGACATTGAAAATAATTATAATAGTGGTGTAGAGGAGGGACTGAGACATTCCTTTGAAACAGTGGAAAAGCATCGCGAGAAGGAATCTGGTAAATGTAAGAAATTCCATGAAAGGAGGCAAAGGCCTTATTAATTTAAAATTGGCCAATTAGTATTCCTAGTAACCCCGCAATTAAAAAGGAGTTTGCATGATACATATGAAGGGCCATATAAAATAGTTGAGCAATTTTCTGCAGTAAACTTTTAATTCCACATCTGGATATGGGAAAGTGTAAATTGATATATTCAAACAGCATTAGACCCAAGGAAGGGGAAATCCAAAAAAAGTGCTAAAGCCATAAAGGCAATAAAGCACAGTGCCCCCCTGTTTATTGTCCAGAAGCCACTTGTTGTTTTTCTGATGAACTGTCCTTGCTTACTTAAAATTTTCCTTTCCATCACCTTGTAACCTGAATTGCGAGGATAAAAGATCTCAGTTCTGTCTTTGTGAGTTTTTCCAACACTTTCAATCTGTTCAGTTCAGACCAACACCAAATGTTTTTGCTGGGAGTGGAAAAAGATCAAATCAGTCTGGTGAAAACCCTGTAAAGAAATTCCTTTCAGGCGTCTGTTCTGGCGAAGTTTTATTCATTTCTCATAATTATAATTTTAACATTTTGTCCACTCATTTACTAATTAATGCGTTAATGTCTAAATCCTTTTTATCTTTTGTCAATTCCGCATCAGCTTTTCTTACTAAATTTAGCCTATATTTTCCCGTCGCGAATCCTAATTCAATTTCCTCCTCTTCTTCTGCATAATTAATAGCTTTTTCTAAATTATCCAGCTTTCTAAACAGTACTGTTTTCTGTAAGCTTGATCGTAATTTTCTAAGAATTTTTCTTCTAATATCTGTTTCACAAATGCTTTTTTGACATCCTGGTCTACCCCATCTACCTGAATCGTTGTTTTCTTTCCCAGTGCCTGAATATGTGTAGCATAGTCTATAACAGTTTCTTCTTTTTCCTGATGACATTCGATAAATAACCTTTAACTTCTGCCCTTCGGCTCTTAACCAAATCACTCAATTATGTTTCTTTTTAATTCATCATAATTGTTTATCTCTGCCATAGCCTAATCATGCCTACAATTAAACTGAGCATTGCCAGTTAACTTGATCATTGTTATTTTTAATTTATATTCTGGTAACCAATTACATATGGTGCCAATCTCTTTAATTTTTTGAAAAAATAAAGTGGGATCTGTAGACCCATCATAATGACCAATTTACTAGCCAAACCAAAAGATTCTTGAGCCATCTTTCTCTCTCTCTTATGTTGTCAAAACTTATTTGCTACTTTATATACTCTCCTAGATCTTAAAATTAAATTTTTATATGATTTATGCAACTTTCAAAAAAAAAGTCAAAATTAAATCAATTTATTTAATTGCTTAAATATCTTGTCTCACTGCGTCAATTTATGTAAGGGTCCGGTTTACTTCATTTTCATTAACCAATTAATTAGAATATGACTGCGCCACCCAATTACTATTGGGAAAATTTTTAATTAAACATTTACCAAATAATATTAAAACCCAATACCGAAATCTTAAAAATAATATTAAAACACATCACAGGCTCATGCCAAAGAGGATTGAGAGAAGAAAGAGGAACTCAATTTTAACATTAACAATAACAATAAGATTTATTAATATTAAAATAAGAAAATTCATATATGGACTAACTAGCATCACTAATATGATTATGTTCAAGTAAATATGAATCTGAACCAATATATATTCAGTAAAATGTAAACATAAAAATTCAGAAATAAAACACTTTTCATGGCCAGGGAAAATAGATTATATGTACTCTTTTTGTTAAGTCAAATGGTCTTGCTTCTTAAGAGTCTTGGCTTACTGGTCAGCCAGAGCTGCTCTGTTGCTCACAGGGAGTCTTTGATTGTGGTCATGTCATTTTACGGGACACATTAACTGAATTTTATGATATAACTGTCATTGTTTTAGTTGGGTCAGAGCCAAATAAGAACTAGCATTAAAAAGCCTCGGTTACAAGCAAAATTAAAATAAAAACTTTTGCATGATGGGATAAAAGAAATAATAAAATTGAAACTAAGAGAAATCTAGGTGTTCCATCTACATCACGTAGAGGGCAAGAATTAGTGAAAGCCACTGGTTCTTTTGAAGGTACAAATTCTAAGAGAACACTGAATCTCAGAAAAATACAAGTACCCTCGTTTGAAATGGCGTTCGTAAATCGACCAATCAGGGATTGATGATGACGTCAGGTATCTGGAAACTGGGGGTCAAACGCAGGGTTAAAAAAGAAGCTAAAAGCCCATATCTGGACTCTTGAATTAGGTGCCAATTCGTCTCCTAAACGCCTGCAAGAGCTTCACAATGTTCGGGTGTTAAATGGTAAAAGGGCCATTAGTTTATCTTCTGCTGCTCTTAATTGTCATAGGGGTAAACATTCTTCTTAGGTGGCTTTAAACTGCATGCCTACAATCTGCTCTTTCTTTCCAAACCGACCTGTTTCCATAAACAGCCCTAAATTACAAAGGCTTCAGTTTGACTCAATACAGGTGCTAATCCAATGGATCATTCCACGAGAGCCTGTCATTGCTGTTCAGAGAAAGGGCAAAGCTAAAAGCATTCCGAACCCTGGGCAATAAACTTGAAAAGAGAAAGCATCTTAATGCAGAAAAAGAGGTTCTAAAACTACCAACAAAATTATTTACCCAATTCTAGAAATTCAATAAAGGAGGGATTAATTCTCTTCTATAACTTGTCTTAGTTCAAAAATGTTCAAATAAACAAATCATTGGTTTTCATAAAGCAAAATGAGAATAATTAATGTTTGGGATTCCATTCTCATATGAATGATTAGGATTATAAAACTGGAACCTTATAATTGTGTTTAAAAATAATTTTATCATTATTATATAAATTGTATATAGTTGCTATATTAATGTAAGCATTGTCGGCTTTTTAAATTCTCGTTAGGTATAGAACCGCACGAGTATCAGCTACAGTCCGTCCCAAAAGTTTATAGACATCAATGTTTTGCTGATTACATCGCTATGAGGTCAATGATATCATGGAAAGTTTTTTGGGTTTTGAATGATGTCATGTGCAAGTTGACAAACATTTTACTTTTCACAAAAGCACTGAAAATGTTTATGATAAACCATTGAAAATGCTGTGTCCCAAAAGTTTATAGAACAAAATAATTTTATGAAATAAGTAAATATTTAGTCAAGATGCAAGCTTTGGGGTGTATAAATATGCTTTGAAATGGCTCAAGTGCGACATTTTACTCAACAAAGAAATGCCTAGAGCTTCCTAGCTAACAGCTGATGAGGTTGCCAGAATATTCAGCTTAAAGTCGCAGGATGAATCTGTTCATGATATTTCCAATACATTAAACCATTCTAAAAGTATTATTTACTGAGTTTCTAGCTCATAGAGAGCCACAACAACTAAAACAGCATTCAGGAAGACCACGTGTGGCAAGCTCTATTGATGATAGAATGGATTCCTCCCAGAAAATGTCCATATGAAACATCACTGTTAGTTCACATTTGCATATATCAAAGAAAACAATTCACATACATATTAAAGAACCTGGTTACCTTTTTCACAAGAAAATGAGACGTAAACTGTCACTCACAAAGCTTTACCAAAAGAAGAGGTCGCAGTGGGCTCGTCAGTACATGTCATATGGTGATAAATGGCTGAATGTGATGAAAAGAAATGGAATCTGGATGATCCTGATGGATATGCAAGCTACTGGCATGATTTAAGGAAAGAGCCTCGAACATTTTTTAGCAAATAACAAGATGGTAGATCGGTGATGATATGGGCGGCCTTTTCATATAATGGTCAAACGCCCTTAGCATATTTAGATGGAAGACAAAACTCAGAAAAGTATATAGAGACATTACAAAGTCTTTTGAATCCGTTCGGTGAAATTTTGGGAAAAAAGAATTTGATTTTTCAGCACGATAACGCATCCATCCATACATCCAATGCTACAAAAGACTATCTAAACAGAAAAAATGTATCTGTTTCTGACTGGCCACTGATGAGTCCTGACCTGGACCCCATTGAGAATGTGTGGGGCATTTAATCTCGGGAAGTTTATGCCAATGGACGTCAATATTCGTCAATCAATGGGCTCAAGACATCAATCGAGTATGCTTGGTACAATTTAGATCCTAAAACGTTACAAACTTTGATTCTTTCTATGGAAAATCATGTATATGAACTCATACGAAACATAATCAATAAGACGACAACCTCTTGTCCACAACCTCTTCTTTGAGTATTGAATAATGAATTGAACAAAGAGTTCGAAATACGTATATGCGGAATAAAATCCAGTTGTGGACAAGAGGTTGTCGTCTTATTGATTATGTCATTATCCACAGTAATTGAAGAATTCTCATACGAAACAATGGAAAATTGATATGCTTTTGACAACCAAGTGTTTTCTTGTAAATTTGAGATTCCCATGCATTCTATATATTTTTGGGACAGTGCTCTTTTCATCTATTTCTTATAACAATACACTAAGGTAAGTTTATTGTTATTTCTATTTTGGTTAAATACAAGTTGTATGTGTTTAATAATAAACCTATTTGAATTCAGTTGTATTTCTTTTTGTTCTTTTGATACACGCATTTTATTGATGTCTATAAACTTTTGGGATGGACTGTGTACGTGGTGGAATGACTATGATTTGTTAAGAAATTGATTTATTTGAAAGATTGGAAAAAAGAGTCAGATTTGCTCGAGTCAGAAGAGCTTCTGGTTGTTCCTGGTATGGAGTAGCGGTTACAATTGTTTAGGAAGAAAATGACTGTACAGCAATATAGAAATGAGTGTGCCCTATTCAAGTTTTTGTGGCCTCCAATGTTGAAAGAGTGCAATGAATACATAAATTTTGGCTGGCAGTCTCCATTAAAGATGGTTATGTTGTAAACAACCACAGTCAATATTATGGTTATTCCCATAAAGCAACCCGAATATGACTGGAGTATTTTGGATATGTGTTGTATTTGGAGTAGCTTTTCTATTTCTTGCCTTCAAAGATAGACTTTGAGATTGTACATATTGTTGATGTCGTCCTACATCGCCTTGTGCTATGAATAAGTTACTCCTTGACTGAAGCTTTATCCTTAGCACCTGAACTCATTTGTTTTGGATGGAATCTTCTCGGATATATTCCTTAGATTCCCTGGACCCACCTGTGCTGGAAGAAAAGAAAATGAACCGTCTTCTACCTACTGCAATGTTCTTTCTACATTTGGTTGGACCACAAATCCCAGTTAGAACTGTGAATCCGACCCCGAGCAGATTGAGGTACCTCAATATTTCCCTTCCCTTACTAATACTTATTTGTCACAGCCAAGACCCCTTGCCCTGTCACCCCCCATTTTCCCCTGTCTTGCCCATGACCTTACCCACCCTTGTTAATCTTGCTTATTGTTATTATTGTTTACTTTATTCCTTGCAGTTTGCTGGGTCGTTACCATTCTTCATTATACTGCTATCGTGATGCTTGCATTAGTCATAGGCATCTAACAACCATTCTTCCCTGCAGTGTATATCTGCCAATAACACTGTAAAACATGAAAAATATCCTTTAGATGAAAATATGTTTCTTGTATACTTTTTGGCTGATAATAACATATCTATTATTTTTTTATGTATATCACGCATGACTTTCCAAAAAATTCACATTTAACTTTTGTAACGTGCTAAGAAAGGAAAACTCTTCTTGGTGCGTACAGCCACCAACAAAGCAAAAAAAGCCCTTCGCTGGCTCCTTACCCTCTTAGAATCAACTAGAAATGATTCTACCAAGATTAATGGTTTCTTCTCCTAAAACATGAAAACTAAGAATCCCATTAAACCCCACCGAGTCAAAAATCGTAAGAGATAATAAAGCTTTAACAATTGATATCTAACCCTCGTCAGAAAAAGAATTAAATTAAAAGATAAATAAAATAAAAAATTGAATCCCTGCAATTAAACTAAGAATGTTCCAAACAAAATATTTCTTTAATTGCAAGAAGAAAACCAATGCAAGAAAGCAATAATTACAAAAATAAAATTATACAGCAACAGGAAATTGCTAGAAGGACTAGATATCAGCAAAAGTTTGATCCACGAAGACCACATTCCGAAAATAATGCAATCTGAAGAACTATAGATGACGGGTAGAGTCCCGTGGAGAAGAAAGGTGGCTAGAAGATTATCGATCGCAAGGAGTGATGGGAAAACTACGAACTCCTGAAGAAAAATTTTATTGAAGAAAAACCTTCAACAACCACCAGCCTATAAAATAAGGGATTTGTTTGGAAACAAAAAAAGTTTAAAAGGTTAATGAGCAAGAATAAAGACAACTAATTTAGGTGTTATAAAACTAAAATAGTTTAGACTCTATAAGAAGGCAGTAGGGATGTTTAGAGGCCATCTACTGACAAAAGGACCCCAAGTTCCATAATAGTGTTTTTGCCACACATCACGCTTCAACTTTTAGTTTTCAATTAAACAAACAGAAGATTACAAATGGTACCAATTTGTGTTAATGAACCAATCCAGATTACACAATTGCTAGGAAAGATTTGATAATGAGCTAGAGACATTTTATAGATGCATGTATTAATGGTTGTCACCTCATAAATGGTTTACCTGAATGGGAAACAAAACTAAAATAAATCCAAAAAATAAAGAAAAAACTGAATTATTAATACAAAAAAAAAAGAAAAATAAAAAAATACAAAATGAAAACAGGAAAACTAAGGGAAAAGATAAATAAAGAATAAAAAAAAGAAAACAGCCCAAAAAAAAGGAAAAAATTTAATAAAAAAAAATAAAAATAACAAACTTCGAAAACCTCTGGAAAGAACCACAGCTAAACGATTGAACAAAAAATAAGGACAAATACAAATTGCTAAACTATTACTAAAGATAAGGAACGAAAAAGTTCAACACAAAACTAAAAGGAGACACCGACAGCAAACAGGACTTACACGTACCAACGGAAACAATCAACATCACTCATTGAGGTTCTTGAAGAAGCTGTAAAAGAAAAAGTAAAAAAAAACACAAAAGATAATAAACATAATAATAAGAAACTCTGGGCCAATCTTAAGTTAACCATACAGGTCACCAACATGAAAGAAACGGATGATTCATTGGTAAAAATATATATACTTCATAAACGTAGAGTCAATAAATAGGGTAGTCATGTTGTTACTTAAATCAGAAGAAACATATTTATCGGAACAAAAAAAACTCATTTGAAATCACAATAATTCAAAAATGTGGGTTGCCAAAAATTTCCCGGGGGCATCCGCAATGAAAATCACCAACTGAAACGGAAAATGGCAGTGAAAAGACTGGATCATCATAACCAGTGAAGAAAGTCAAACACACGTTGCAAAACCTAAAGGCTTTGAAAGTTACTATAACAGATAAATTAGTGTTACTAAATGTAGAAGAAAGATGCACAAGAATAACATAAGTACTAGCTATCAATAACAATGACTCACAACTTCGAATAGCGTCATTTACAAACAATGAGGGGCTACCCAGCTCCATTGCTTGAATCGAATCAATGACGTCGAAGTACTTGGACACTAACCACTTTGGAATCTGGTAGAAAAAGTAAATACGCATTTCCTTGACATCATAGAATAACGTGGTAATGCAACTCTGCCAATTCTAGATTGACACCTGAAATAAATGTCATAAACTATGGCCGTATAAATCCCATCTCGCATTTGTAGACTAAGAGAAGAACTTTGAACATCAAGTCAGCAAACGTCCATTGCCATTTGGAAGTGATGGGTTTCTCTGTATTTCTCGATCGGCTGATGCTTCCCCATTCAGTTTATGCAGATAACTATTTTTTTTAAAAAAAAGCTGTGAACCTTTCAAAATTCCATAAGATCGCGAGACCTGGAAAAAACTTGTGCTACAAGAAAGTGAACGAAAGTGGCGATCTAAAAGAGCAACCTTACATAACGGAGGATTTATAAGTCCAACAAAAAGATAAAGCTAGCTATATGAAATCGTTAGATTGAAACATCATTAAAATGTTTAACGTCAAAAAACAAAAAAAATCTAATTCTTACAAGTAATTATAATTATTATTATCATTAGTTTTATAAATAAAAACCACTAAGCATAGAGCAAAATATATTATTAATCTCCAAAGAACATAGGAATTGTAATAGTCGGCACTATGATGAAATTAATCTGGTAATTGACTTATATATAAGAAAAAACGGGTACCATATAGGCATAAAAGAAAACCCTGTTGCTAGTAATCTAAAAAATGAATAACTTCAAGACCTGAAAACCCAAACTGCAAATAATTAGAATTCCCTCATCGAATTCCATAAAAAATAACTGATCTATGTATAGTCATCCAAGAATTATTACAAATAATTCCTTGTATAAGCTTTCTAAATCAGTCTTGTATTAATTTCCTGGCCAGGCAAGTATGAGAGGAAAATATAAGAATATTTCCTTAGAACAAATTAATGGCGACTCGAACATAAACTCAATATTGATCAGTAGAAAATAAACTTACCTAACGTGATAAGAATACGTCGAGTGAACCCTTTGATTAATAATTAGGAGGGGACCACAGTAACCTCCCTTAAAACAATGGGTAAACCTGAAATTTCCTTATAACAAGGATAAACAATCTCAGTTGGGTATAATCGACTTAGTCTTTTAGGTTCAGAAGGAATGAATTCAGTATTTCATTGAAAAGCACAGGTGCATTGACAGAATACCGTTAAGGCTGTAAACACTAAGAAAGATTGAAATATCAACCTCCAACACTAGAATGGATCCTTCAATGTCGTAAGATAGACTTTAAATAGATAACATGTCAAACAGAGCAGAGATTGACGTAAGAAAAACATAAGCATAGCAGGAAAGGGAAGAAAAAATCCCTCTAAGAGTCTACGATGCATAAACAAGAAAAATGCACGCAACAACATCCCCTTGAAATGAAAAAAACAATCAATCGATTTTTTTTATAAAACATTTTTTTTTATTTTCCTGAAGATTAATGAGTTAAAGCACGTATATAAGGAATTATATAATTAGATTGGAATCTTGGGCAGAAGTATTCAAGGAAAATACCAAGACTATTTTAAGATGGGCAAATTTTATGAAAAGACTTGGTACCTTAATATTATATAAAATAGCAGGGTAAAGCGAAGCTCAAAACATAAAATTCAAGGCACTTTGTATTCTCCAGAGTAAACTTTAACATTCTCACAGGCCACCCGCCATTCACGAGAATCTCATAATTTATCTAAGTGTTTTAAACGTAGAGTGTTTGGGTCATGACCCATGACTTGAAAATGACTGTTATAGATAAGGCTTAAGGATTTTAATGATCTGTCTCCAGCAGCAAGTACATGGGTTTTGACCAAAACCAAAGTGTTTTTCTTAAATTGTCACCTTTTTTTTCTTATATTTATATTCACAAGTTTTTTCCCGATTGATGTAAGTTTTGTGAATATTAATTTCACGTTGTTGACAACTATCATACGTTAAAGTATTATCCCAAAAATCTGTCCCCATCATTAACTGTAAGGGAGTAAATTTGGTGGCATCATGTGACAACACTCTGAAAGTAAATTGACATTTGCTCAATAAATTGTGCCACTTTTACAAGGGTCATCTAAGAGAGCCAGACGTATTTTGTCTTTGAAAGTTCATATGAACCTTTTGGCCAGGTTGGTAAGTGGGGTATAAAGGACACTATATAAAGAAATAATTTTTTCCCGTTTGTAAAATTCTTTAATTTTCATTCCGATAAAATACAAAGCATTATCCTGCAGCGCATTTTGAGGTTTCCAATCTTATCTATACCTTTTTTCAAAAGGTTTATGATGGTCGTTTGGGATAATTTATTGGAATTAGCATGGGCTCCAATAAACTTTTGATGCTTTATCACCAATTTTTATATAGTAAAAAACACTTCCTTTAAATTATCTGTTTAATATTAGGCAGATGCAAACATTAGAAGTTTAATAAAACAATATTTATAACATGCAGATCTCATTATGAAGAGTGTTGCAACTCGACAAAATAGCCAAGTATATCTGATCTTATAAATAATTATCTAATGCAGCAACATATCTCAAACTTCTTGTATATTTCAAACCCTCCATTTATTTTCTAGCAATAGGCAGAAACATTTATGAGAGTGTAATAAAAAATGACATTTAGTCTTACTCAGAGCACTGGGCATAAAAGGAGAAAGTTTCATATTTCGCACGCACTGACACTTCCATTTTACAGTATCGCAATCCAGAACGGGAATAACCATTTCAAACCACAGCAGAAGGTACTCCTACTTTCGATGTCTTGATTATTTTTAAAAGGAGTTAGAAAATATTATAGTATTTCATTTAAACACCGAGCCCTTTGGAATCCCCCTCCTCCTGTTGCTGTGTCACTTTTCGCTGTGCCATTGCATTACGTCATCACCCTCATTAGAACAAATGAAAATTGAAGTTTGCAATATTGCTCGTAATAGGGAGAGCTAGTCACATGGGTAACGCATGCGATAGCATGAAATGACATGTTTATATTAGCGAGCTCAGTGTACAATTTGACATAAATTGAAATGAAAATTCATAGAAAAATAACTGATAAACTTTTTCTAAAAATTTCTTCACACTTCCGTCATGAATAAAACCACCTAAAATATGAGTATTCGTAAATCTTCATGTATAAATTCTGAAAAAATTTTGAACTACTTATTTCTTTTTTGTGACATTATTTAACAACTTCTGTTAATTATTCAAAAAATTAAAATATATAATAGAAAATGAAATAAGTGCTATAAAGCAACAAACAACTCTGATTTATTACAAAACGTTTTGGTCCAAAATGATTATTTATTAACTTACAAAATTATGTTTCCTGAGCTATCACAGAAATCACTTTATCTTTTAAAAAATGGTATGGCGTAAGACATTTAACAAATATCTAAGAGAAAACGACACCAGGATTGTAGTTGGATATAAATAAAGGTCATAGTAATAATTCAGACAGAAAACCAGATGGTAGAGAATGAAAAATCCAACAATATAACGTCTTTAGTGACATGACGGATTAGTCAACAAAAGCTCAGATCCAGAAACACTGACAGCTATAAGAAAGGTTAGTAATTCTAACAAACCCAGAGGACCAGTCGTTAATTGCAAGAACACCACTTTTAACTACTTGGCAAAGCAGGTTGCTGAGAGATGAAAGAATATAACCCATTGAATGATGATTACACTCTATAGAAAAATACACAGCACATTGAATCACTAAAGATGTTCCAAGTCCTTGAGAATATAAAAATCTCTCTGCTGGATATAAAAATCTCTATACAATTCAGCGAATAAAAATTATTTATTTATATATTTATTAATATAAGAAATATAAACATACAGAAAAATCCCAAGGGAACTGTTATGGTAAATAAACGACAAGTTAGTTCCAGAAGGTCTATAAGTCAAGTAAGTGATTATAAACAAATATAAAACAAATCAGAATAAAACAAACAATAAACTACAGTAAGGTGTTAAAAAAAGAGATTAAAAAAAATTCAAGAAAATTAAGTGCTTTTACATGTAGTAGAATTTCATTAAATTAAATAGGGCTCTTAATTCTGATGGTAAATTAGTCCATTCACAAAAGATTAAATAAGATAGACGATTACTGGAATATTTATTTTTTGCCATAGTGAGATAGATACTGTGAAATCTAGATAATCTTGGATTTCATTAAATTATTTAATATTAAATGGTGCAGTTAGTTGAATTAAAGAGTTTTTTACTTTATAAACAAAGGCACAAGTTATAGTTTAGAAATCTGTTTAACAGTTAGTTTATTATTGGAACAAAGATAACAATAAACATTTTTGACAACTTTTTGTTAGAAAATGAGTCTAAAATCAAGCACTAATGGATATTACAAGAATAATGGTAACAGTGTGTGTGGAGAAAAATACTTTGACTTCATAAAAGAAATTTTCTCCATCCCCATCAGCGTGCTTATGGGTCACCTATTAGCTCACTAGTAACGGAATATATCTTACATAATTTGGAGAAGAAATATGTGTGAGACATGTTAGACAAGGAAAAAATCTACAGAAGATATATTGATGACACTATCATTACCTATGATGACAGAATTCGGAACAAGGATGAGATACTAGAATCCTTCAATCGGCTCCATGCAAATTTAAAATAGAGGACGAAGAATGAGATTGATAACGGGATCAACTACTTCGATCTTTGCATCTTAAAAACTTGTGAACAATAGGCTTTGAATATGAAATATACTGAAAGCCAACATCCACTACCAATATAATAGCATACTATTGTAACTATCCCACGCAACAGAAGACTGCTGTACTACGTTACTATTTCGGAAGACTATTGACATACCCCATCATGGAAAAAGCAAAAGAAGAAGATGTTCGACCATATTCAACATCGCAATTGAAATACATATTCCCAATAGACATCGCCAAGTCATCACGACAAACACAAAAACAACCGTGGACAAAGGTAAAACAGAAAAAAAATAGGAAAAAGACGTTTGTTATGTGTTTGCAAAGATATTTAAAGAAAGGGATATTTGTGTGTCTTTTAAGAGTAAAAACTACTCTGAAAATTTCTACAATGAAAGAAGACGAGAGTAAGAAGCAGAAAACAATATATTTATAAAATCGGGCATGTACAAACTTACAGTGAGAAAAAAAATTGTTGGCATGTTGTAAGACGACAAATTAAACCATTTATTACGCAAAGTACAAACGACAACCAGCCTGCATAAATTAACATCACGTACCATAGGATGTGCATTCTAATAATAACTTATAACATTTGTTTAATATAAATTACAATTAAAGAAAAAAATTTAAGGAGGACACCACCTGATTTTGCACAAAAAATTTATTGGCACACTCAACTTACTGAGGAGAGTGTCTTTGACAACTTTAGCCATGTGTTTTTGGTCATTATCTTGCTGGAACAAAAAATTATTCGCAAGACCCAAGTTTTTGGCAGGACAGTGTCGATTTCCACGCAAATATCCAGATATTGTTCTTTTGCCATGATTTTCTCGATAAATACAAGATTTCCAATACCTTGTCATACACCCCCACACCACCATAGACTCTCCTTCATGTTTGATGGTTGGTCTGATGCGACTGGGATTGAGCGCTTTATTTTTTCAGGCATATTTTTTTGGCCCCATCATATGGCCAAATAAATTAAATTTGCACTCGTCAGACCATATGTGATCTCAAAAAAATTTAGGGCTATCTCGATATTTTTTTGGCCCATGTCATTCTCTTCTTCATGTTCAGTTTGTTTTTCAATGACTTCTTGTGTGCAACTCTCCTATTGTAGCCAGCTTCATGTAATTGAATTCATAGTTTGGAATGTAACTGTGATGTCCTCTTCATTTTGAAGTTCTCCTGCTACTTTTGCTGGGCTGATAAACACATCTTGTTTCACCTTCTTGACGATGACTTTATCCTGATAAGGGATGTCTTCCTTTCCGACTTCTTCCTGGCAAATTTTTCACTTCTCTGTATTTTGTATTTATCGACAATGTTCCGTAGAGTGGATTTTGGAATTCCCACTGCTTCCCCAATTTTTTCCAATGAAAAGCCATTTTTGTGATGTTTTATGGCACATTCTCGGATATCGGAAGACCACTCGCATCTTTTCGAAGACCTGGCAAATATAATATAGCATTTCTCAAAATTTAGATGATTTTCCTCTTCATTTAATAAATTTAATGGAAATAGGCAAGCGATCTCATTATATTTAGGTCTTGTGAAGGTAGAAATGGTAGTGTACCAACAATTTTTTGCGCAAAATCGGATAGTGTTCTCATTTTAATTTTTTTTTCTCTAATTGTAATTTATATTAAACAAAAGTTATTAGTTATTATTCGAATGTACATCCTAAGGTACGTGATATTAGGTTATGCAGGCTAGCTGTTACTTGTAATTTGTATAATAAATGGTTTAATTTGTAGTTTTACATCGTGCCAATAATTTTCTGCTTACTGTATATGCAGGGATGGTGACTCTATTTACATAAGTTCCACAAAATGATCATTTTTAGAGCGCTTTAATAACATTGACGCACGTGGATAGAAAAGACTGAGATCGGTGTTAGCAGATCCTTTAAAGATAAGCATAGAATGTTACCTATTGAGAAAACAATGACCGTTTTGGTAACAGAAAAGGACTAAACAAAAATACTGATGTATGAAGCCCAGGAAATATTAAAATACTAAAACAGAAACCCAGAAAATATATTAAATAACAAATTATATTCTCACAAAGACACGATATTATTGAATTCAATAGAAAAAGAAGCCCTACAACAAAAACTCTTATTACGTTCTAAATAGCTCTCTATACACTCTATATGTAAGTTCACCCACCAGTCTTCCATTTAGATCTAATTTGTGGTCAAAGGCTTTTGTTCTAATTTAATGGCTGTTTTCTTTTCATGTCAATTTCCTGGTATAAAGAGGAGGCATGAAAGCGAATCTTCTTATATAGAAGGAAGTGATTGGCATGTTGCATTGAATAAGAAGAACAAAAAAGGTGTCTGGATCGATAGTTTTCAGCAAACAAACCGAGCACAGTACCCCCCCAAATTAAAGTCACCCGTGAAAAGGTTCACATATAGGATAGAAAGCAGGTCGATCAAATCAGATTATCGAAGGGAGGATAAAAGTAAAAGGCGTTTAAAGATAGAAAGGGATTCGGGAATAGGGACGTTATATATACAAATTTCAGATACCATGTGATGTTAAAGAAAGATAAAGGTTTTAAAATTTAGCAGATTTAGTTATTTTTTACATTGTAACTGTTGGGTAGGATTTTGAGAAAGAGGAAGCAATTGGATAGGCATTTGGCAACATTACGAGCTGGGGAGGTTGTATAATTATTACAGGTCTAATGGGTAAATTATATTTATGAACTTTTATTAGAGCATTAAGGGTTGGGAGGTGAGGGTTCAGTTGCATGAGGGAGCGAAAGTTTTTTAAAACAGGTGGATTTATTATGACTACAGCAATTAAAGCTTTGGGAGTTGGATCAGCAGTTAAGGATTGGAAAGAATGAAATTATTCACTTAAGAAATCCAACCTGGCAATGATAGAAGCATTACTTTTATCGGCTTGGTCTATAAGGAGATTGGAGTTTGTTAGTTTCTTCTTGTTGGAGTAGGCTGTGGCTGCATCATGGACCATACACCTCATACTGCAAAGAAAGAATATTATCCATAACTCAAATTCAGCCTACCCCCAAAAAGATGGTCTTCCCTAACCTACATTGGGCCAAATAATTACCATCTCTCCAAATTCCTCTCATGACTAGCCTTTAACATATCCTTTCGTAGGACTAATTCTATACATAATTCCCTACATCCAAAACCCCCACTTTTACCTTACATCAACGTGTATAATCTTTTGCATACAAAATTAAATGCAATTCATGTGAAATGTTGAAAGTTTGGCAAAAAGTGTGCACGAAACTGTAAATCCACCCATTTGTGTGACTTTCGGTGAAAATCATGAATATTTGCCAAGAGTGTGCATGAAACTGTAAATCCACCTATCGGACTCTTTGCAACAAGTTTGGCAATAAGGTTTAAAGAACATATATCTTCATTTATTAAAAGATATAAAAATCAAAATACGCAATTCAACTTATTGAAAAAGGATCCATAACAATGATGGCTTTATGCATAAAACAAAGGATCTGGTCAAAACGTCCGCATTAGAAACATCAAAATTTTTAAAGCCAAATCTAACACACTAAATCTTATTATTAATCTTATTATTAAAACGACCTATAATATTCATACAATGCTTTCAGTTTTAGCAAGTTTACTCTGACACATATTGTTCTTTTAGTGTAACCAGCTAATCGTCGCCATGTATATTCAACCAATCTATGTAATCATATTCTTTGTATCTCCAGCCAACCCTATTCAATCTATCTAAGCAATCATTTTTCTTCTATGTACGCGTACTCTGTATACAGTATATTGAGCTTTAAAGATTCCTCAGAAGAATTTCCTCTCTTGTTATTATTACTTGATGAAGCTGGAAATAAATACGAAACTTGTTGAATATTTTTTCAGTAAATATGTATTGTAAGGCCTCAATTTATTTTATTAACAAGAACAACACAATGGACCTTCTCTTCAGTAACATCAGTCCTTGCCTTGTTATATGCCATGTTCCAATGAAATTTATATTTCTCAGTGTTCACAAATAAACCGAGGTCGATTATAATCCAGGAGTCTAAAAGAGGTGTAAGGATATTTTTATATCAGAAAGATACCTCTGTAGCCTTTCATGCTAAAAAACCAAGCACAGTACTTCCACAATTAATATAACCCATGAAAAGGAAGCAATTTATATTCCTCTTATCAACATTATCACCATGGCAAACCAATCAAGGAAATTTCGCTGTGGTAAAAATCATGTCTCATCCAAGATAAAATTACAACTGACACAGGTCAAAAGAAAAATTTAGATTAACTGTCACGATGAGAAAACTCATAAAATTTTTGGATCTAGAAAAAAAGACAACGATGGGCTAAAGATAAGTTGACTAAAGTCCGAAAAACCGCTGAAATACTTTGTTCGAAATGTTGACTGTGCTTATGACCTGGAAGACATTTGCGAAGACCTTAGAATGGCTAATTATTTTCCAGAAAAGGCAATTAGGCTTAAAAAAGCAAACAGTGAAGTTGAAGTGCCAGTGGATTTGGTTCTATTCAAAATAGTGAATATAATAAGCTTTATTTGAGTTTGAAGCTTCTCGGTCCTCTAGCTGTTATCGTTGAATTAGAGGCAATAAAATGTGTTTCCCTTATTATAAATTGGTTACATTTTCATCATGTCTCACAAGGTTTCAGTGAGTCCCCTCGATGTAATAAGTGCGCTGGCAATCTTCAGTAAAGGAACTAATCTTAAGGGCAAAGACCCCTTAAATATATCGCATTGATGGTTAGAATACATATACTTTAACAAACTGTCCTAAATATCCCAAATGAAAATATCCCAAACATACAAAATTCTATTTGAGCTTCCAGCTCTACAGTGAAATGCAAATAGAAGTCTACAGTCTTATCCAACTCTCAGTGCAGCATCTTTTGTAATCTAGGTAATTTGCTGATCCTTTTCAAGGAACGTGGCAAAGCAGTGCCACAGGTTGCATCCCACAAAATGAAAAACTGATTACAGACAAAAACCCTCACAGAACAATTACCCACAGGAAAGGTTCGTTGCAAAATATGGAATTCAAATGGAAACTATTGTAAGCACGTGATGTTTTGAATTTCTCTATAGACTGGAATGTCGACATTGCCTTCATGTGTGAGACCCCTTTGAAATTGACTCAAGTTTTCAACTTGCCTGGTTATCATGTTTATCGGCTTCTTGGTGTAAACGCTAGACATGCTTATGGTGGAGCATTAATCATTGTCAAGGACAGCGTTTCTATGATAATAAATGATGCTGATGCAGGCGAAATTAAACTCACCTCTCTTTATAATTCAACGAGGCACAAGTTTGTCCATGCGAGTTTGATGGGCTCCTGTCTTGGCCCATTTCAGTTTTAATGGCAGGTGACTTGGAAGTCAAGGACTCTGTGTGCACTTCTAAATTCTCCAACCAAAATGGCAATATCTTCTTGATGACACATTATTGTAACCACATGCCTGTTAGTGACATGATGGACAATTCTAATCTTAAATGTTCCTTCACGCCGTATCATATATATATTATAGACGACTTATCTTCTGACAACCATCCAGTGATGCTTGTCTTTGAGGCATAAATATTAACATGAACTTTGGGCTTTGCTCCAAGCAGGACTTGAAACTCTTTAGGGATACTTTTAGAGAAAATAGCATTCCATGTATGGAGTTTGATAACCACAAGGACATCAATACAAATATCTGTCATCAATGATGCTTCTACTTGAAATGCCTCCACTGCTAATCAAAATTTAATTGAACATCACAAACTCCCTTCTTACATAAGGCACCTCATTCCTGAAAGGCATTCCAATGAATAATTATGACAGCATAAGCGAATATTCTTCTTTAAGACAAAGTACCTTCGTGCAGGGTTCAAGAAGTGGTTAAACCTTTACCTAAATTAAAGCTGGAGCAAAAAGCAAAAGCCAAGGACAACTCACTTTCATGTACTCTGAAGGCGTTAATCGTTAACATACCAATCCAATTGCTGCAACAGCTTTCAGGCAACGGCACTATCATCATTAATAACAAAGATAAAGCTCAACTGATCGCCAATTCCCTGAAAAATCAATATACAATGCCTCATGAGACCAACCTGGAAAGTCTCAAATATTCAGCTAGTAAACAATGGTTGTATCACCTATGGACACAAGCATCATATTTCTGCCCCTGAGAAAAGCATTTGTCCTCAAGAAATCTCCGAATCCAGTGATTTACAACCAAAAAAGCTGCAGGTAATGATTCCATTACCAGCAGTGCTCTCAAAAACTTGCTTGCTAATGTTGCCTTGACCATTACTGAAGCCATAAATAACTGCAGGAAACCTGACTACTTATCTGGCAAATGGAAGGAGTGAGTCATCGTTACAATACCAAATCCTCATCTGTACCCTGCTCTCGCTCTGGTCCATTGCTTTGAAAAGGGTTTGAATGCGTCATTCTGAAGAGGTTTATTTAACGACTCTGAGTGGGTAACAAATCTTGTTCATCAAGAGCAATTGGCTTTCGCCTACGTCACTCTTGCCAACTTAGATCTGGAGGATTGTTGTAGATCTAAAATCTCCTTTTGATTGTACAGTTGTGTTTTCTTCATAGATGTCTGGAAAGCTTTTGATCATGTTTGGCATAACAGCCTCTTATGCATGATGAATACTTGTGGTTTTCCTGACGATCTGATTGCTTTGATTAGTTCCTTTCTGTGGAAAAGGATATTTCGTATCAAAGTTGGTGGTCCATGTCTAACATAGTAATGTCAATGCTGGTGTTCCCCAGGGCTGTGATCTGGGCCCTTCACTGTTCAACTTCTTCATCCATGAGTTCCCAACTTTTACTAATTGCAAACTTTATCGTCATGACTAGTGCCCACAATCCCACTCATCTCATATCACAAAATGCTATATATTAGTCCGAGAAATAGTTTGCTAAGTGGAGAAGCAATCTAAATGGTGACAAATGCAAGACTATGTTCATTACGAAGAAAATTTGGATAACAAATAACAAATGCCTTAGAGAAGTGATAGATGCCAAGCTGAACTGGGATGTAGCATCTCCTATGCGATCAATAAGGTAAAGAAGGCAAAGTTCAGTTTGGTTTTTATAGGGCATAACAGCATGCTTGGAAAAGATAGTAACCTTTTGCCCAACTTGATAGAGGAGTTGAAACTAATTTTCTATTCCTGATGATTTTGAAATACCTCTCATTGAAACTACATCCAGGAATCATTGAATAAGATCTTTCCAAAGATTAAGGACCATCCCATCCTCTGGTTGCTGATATTCTGGATCACCAGATCACCATTAAAAGTTCCCTCAGGCATTGCAGGCCTCATCTGATCCTGTACCTCAACTTCGACCACATCCACATAGCCATCTTTCCAGACTACTGGATCTCCTAGGTCTTCCATGTCCTCATCAATCAAAAATCAGCTTTATCTTGCTAATAGGAAAGAACCACAGTTTATCCTGTGGATGACATAACTAGCCTTCATCTGGCTTCCTCCCTAGTTCAGAGTATTTCCATTGGTTACTTACGGGATCAGTATGACAGTGAATGCAGTGCTCCCGGAACACTCCTTTCTTTTTTTCACTGCACTGTTCAGTTTTTGATTGATTGCCCTTTTATTGATTGATTGATTGAATAGTGCAATTTATATGTGCAAAATACGATTACCTTCAATTTAAGATCGCTTTCTTGGGAAAGGATATTACTAATATCCGTACTAAAATAGCAAATATTTCAGAGATTTCTGCTGCACGCAGCGAGTCCAGCATAAGATTTAATATAATGGCAAATCTATAGAGAAGTCACTACTTTGATTTATCATCAAAAGGCAATGGGGCCATAATTATTTTGATTTATACAGAAGGAGCAGATCTGCCGACTCTGGATTCAGGGACAGATAAAAGTATTGGCATTGTTCCACAATATGCGAAGAAAAGAAAAAATTTTGATTATGAAAACATTATTAATGGCAAAGAAAGGCGTAATATTAAAACAAGAAACTAAAAAAAGCAGAAGAATAGACATCATGAAGGAAATTGTGGATATAAATTATACCTTCACTGTTGCTTTTCCGGAACCAAAAAAATATGCTAAAAAAATCCGACAGCAGCCAATCATATTAAAAACAATGTTTACATTTCAGCTGATAATAATTCACTATCTGGCTATTCTGCCCATTAACGATATCATGACCAAGATTTTGGGAGCCTTGTGTCACACAAAGAATAATAAGATGAGGGCAGAAATTTTGACCGCATTGAAACTTTAACTACAGTGTTCTAAGCTATTACCAAGCTAGAAACTAATCTAATCCCTTCTTTCCAATTCTATAACTCCTAACTAAACTTTCTATCATTAACTCACTTATTATGAGGATCAAAATACACATTATTCATTAAACTCACCAATTAAATTAAAGCAACTAGGCTTATATCCCCTTTATACTTACTTTATAATTGAACACTTTCAAGATCAACAAACTAAAATTATTTTCATCATTAATTCGAACAGCTGAGGTAGGCGTACCATTAAAACCCTCAGTGACCATCTAATGATTTAAAATTATTTGCAATTTATGCAATAACCCAGTAAAATTATTTTAGGTTCTCATCTTCCATTAAATAAACATTGATAAGACCGTATATCAATCATCATTCACCCCCTTTTTATATTTTTTATCCTTTCAAGAGATAATGACATGGAACATAAAAACGATAAAATTTTACATTTATTGACCATTGGGGAAAATTAGTGATTAACAATAAAGTGCTAAATTACTAATATTTAAAGTTTTCCAAATTCCAAAATAAATTAAATGAATTTAAGGACTTTTCAGATTATTTGAATTTTAAAAAATTATACATTGATAGTTTAAATTGTCACGTCTAAATTGTGACATTTTGATATAATAAGTTAGATTGACACAATTTGGTCAAAAGAACAAAGTTAAATAAATTGTCAAGGTTATAAAGTCACTACATTAGTAACTTAAAATTGAGTTTCAAAAAAGAACGCAAAATTAACTTGTGAGCGAATAGTGGAATTTTTTGAATATCTTAAACTTCATTTAAAATTACATTGTATTGTGTTTAAAATAAATTTTTTTATTTACTAGAACATATTCTGGTAGGAAACACCTCTTAATTAGAAATTACTAAAAGTTGTATGCCAAGCTAATGCAGAAAAAGAAAATAAGACACATGATATTATAGAAAAATAATTTTATTTTGTGTCATAGACAAAACATAGAATTAATTCCCTTTTAAATATTAAGCCAATACAAATCAATCCTCAACCTAGAGAGAAACAGGTAAAATAAATCATGCAGAAATCAATTGCATATACAATTAAAGTCCAGCTCTTTAAGCAAATAAATATAATAAGGTTTCCCAAATATAATTCCCAAAACAGTCTAAAATTACAAACTATTTCCACTCAGGATAACCATTAATTCTTTCAGAAGGAAAGTTGTATTTAATAAAAGAAAGAATCAAAAATTTATTATGAATAAAGTGAGGGTAACACAAAGTATATATAAGAAACTAAAATACAGTGTAACAGAATAGATCAAAGGTATCTTATTTTAAAGACCCCATAAAAGTAGTCAGAAAGGCATAGTCAAAGGAATTACAGCACAAAGCTGAATATAGAGATTAAGGAAACTTTCGTTGTGTGGCCAACACATCAGGGTTATGTAAATTATTGTCATATGCAATGAAATTGAAAATAATCCCTTTACAATGAGTAAAAAAATAAATTCTCTCAGAAGCAGTATTAGGAAGAAAAATCTATTCAGAAATAAATGCAATTGTATGCTATTTTATTTATCTGCACACTCATGTCTATTCAAAATAAATATAATCTTTCAAGTAACAATAAACTTGAAAGAAATGGATTGCTTAAAATAAAAGCCATAAAAAGTTAAATTTAAAATTAAAAAAAATAGAATACTCCCTACTTTAAAAACGCCAAGCCAAAGTTACATAAACTTTTTAAAAGGACAAGAATTTGCTTAAACTAAAAACCCATTTAAAATATTGAATTGACAGATATTTTGAACTGCATAAGGCTAAAGGAGAAGAATAGAAAGTACAAGGAAAAGACTTTAATTTAAAACATTTTTGAAAGGTTACAATGTCCATATAGATGGGAACAGAATCCTTGCCCCAATGGGGATTAGGCAGCAAACAAAAGATCAATTATTAATGTGGTATCACTGGGTAAACTGTTAATGAAGAAAACTGGAGAAGAGACGAATTGAAATTATGAATGAAAGTGGGACATTCTGCATAAAAACAACGATATTGCTGTTGTATCACATCATTAATGTAAATTTCATGCACAATGTCAAAACTGACCTGTGTCATAGTCTGCGAAAATTATGTCCATATTGACAGAAGTAATGAGTAATGACTTTGAATGGGGTGGTTGTCTTAGAACCAAGCACTGCGACCTTAGGTCTATTGTACTATCCCCTAATGACGATGAGAGAACGATTATGGAAACAAACACAAACACCCATGCCCTGGGCGGGATTCGAACCCGCGACTCGCTGGTATCGAGAGCGGAAAGACCTGTGCCTTAACCCTCTCGGCCACCGAGCCGGCTTGACAGAAGTAAAAAAATAGAAAATTCTTACATGTCCTGATATTCTTTGAAATTGGAGAACTGAACACATGAGTATAAATTATCTTAGAAGCATTCCTGTCTATTGCATTACTGATGTGGCCTGAAGGTGATGTGAAGCCCACATGGCTGGCAAACGATGTTTTCAGAAGGACAGTAGAGAAATAGTGGGGGGGAAATTTCAACCCATGTCTTTATACTTTTCTAAGCAACAATCCCAAGGCATATGGCTAACACGTGATAACAATGGAAGGTCACCTCCTAACAGCATACTCATGCAAATTAAAAGATCAGCTATAAATCATGGTTAACAATGACAAACAAATGTAGCATTGTAGAAATAATCCCCAAAATCTGCCCTTTATATTAATTTTAAATAAACATGTTTCCTTCTTATGCCACGCCATTTTTTGAAGGAAAAAGTGATTTCTGTGATAAATCGGGAAACTTTTTTTTGTAAATTAATAAATGATCTTTTTGGACCAAAACTTTTTGTAATAAATCGGAGATGTTTGTTGGTTTATAGCATTTATTTCATTTTCATATATTTCACTTTTTTTGAAAAGATAATAGAAATCGGTGAATAATGTCACAGAAATGAAATACGCAGTTTCAAATGTTTTTTCAGGATTTATACATGAAAGTTCACAAAAAATAAAAATAGGCACATTTTAGGTGGTTTTATTCATGACAGAAGGGTGAAGAAATTTTTAAAATAGGTTTGTAAGTTATTTTTCAAAGAATTTTCATTTGAATTTATGTCAAATTGTAATTTGAGCTCGCTAACGTAAACACGTCATTTGAAAGCATCAAACAGCTACTGCGTGCATTACCCACGTGACTAGCTCCCCCTATTGCGAGCAACGGCGCAAAGTTCAAGTTTCCTTTGTTCTCTTAGCGGGGTTTATGACGTAATGCAATCGCGCAGCCAAAAGTGACGTAGCGACGGGGGGGGGGGGGGGGTGATTGCAAGAGCTCGGTGTTTTATTGAAATACTATAATATTTCTTAATTCCATTTATAAATAATTAAGACATCGAAAGCAAGAGTATCTTCTGCTGTGTTTTGAATTGTTATAACCCGTTCTGGACTGCGATATTGTGTAATGGATTTGTTAGTGCGTGCGAAATATGATAATGCTCTCTCTTCTCTTTTTATGCTCCAGTGCTCTGAGTATGTCTAAATGTCATTTTTTTATTACACTTTGATAAATATTCTGTCTATTGCTAGAGAATAAATGTAGAGGTTGAAATATACAAGCTGTTTGAGATATGTCACTGCATAAGAAAATTATTTATAAGATCAGATATACATCGCTATTTTGTCGAGTTGCAATGCTCTTCATTATGAGAGCAGCATGTTATAAATATTATTTTATTAAATTTCTAATGTTTGCATGTGCCTAATATTAAACAGATAATTTAAAGGCAGGTTTCTATATTATATATAAAAAAATTGGCGATAAAGTGTCAAAAGTTTTAACGTTATTGAGTTTTAAATTTCGAGCTGCGTGCATTCCATTCTAATTCCGATACAGAAGCCAGAACTGGTATATTGCGGTTTCGAAACATTAATATAAAAGAAAATTAATATATTTTCTTCGAAAGCAAAAAAATAGAAATATTATTTCTCAGTAAGTACTTACATATATCAATTAAGAACCCAAATCTTTAATTGATAACTGTTATTCTTTAAGTTAAAAACTGTCAATATTTTACAGTCAAAAAATATTATTTTTCTATCTAGAAACTATCATTTAAGTTAAGACAAATTTTTGCTGAGAAATATTTATCTTTATTTAATGGTATCTCATTTTAGGTTAAGAATGTGACATTTTGAATTAGGAAACGGCTGATTCCAAAAAAGAAATTTCACTCAACATAAAATTTCCCTATAATAAATTTCAATATTCATGGGGTGAAAAAAAAAATATTTAAGAAGTTTTTTGAACATCACAAAATAGAGAGATTGAAAAATAATTGAGACAGAACTTTTTAAAGTACATTTAAGAGCGCCTCTAAGTTTGGACAAACAAAATGCTATTAACAAGTTGGTGAAATTCATTGTCACTTTTCACCCCTTATTTTAAGCACCTGTCAGTATATATCAGATAATCCCATGGAATAACATTAGTGTTCTTACATAGTTTTACGAAAGTTTGAAAAATAAACAAGATTATAACAAAAGTAAAATCTAAAAGGTTACACGTTTTTGTACTATGGCTTGCAAAATTGCATAGTTTAAACAGAAAACAAAAATATTACATTAAAAGTAATTTTAGCTCGGAGTCAATTTTCTCAACAAGCGAAATGAATGTACACAGCAAATTATTACAAAAGTGAAGAAAAGGAAAATAAAAATTTAGAAAGGTTATATAAAATTGAACTTGTGACTGCACAGCCATAAATAAAAGAAAAGGCTGCGAAAGAAAGACAGGGAAAAATTTTAATTCAGACAATAGTTTTTCTGAGAAAAATCTTCCAGTAAATTCAGAACTGAATGAGAGACAATTTCAACTCTTTTTTCGAACTTGAAGATAAGTTAAGGTGAGAGAAGATGCATTCCGGAAATACAGAATGATCCAAAATAGTTACCTCATGAAGGCCTCATAGTCCAATGAAAATACAAGTTAGCTCTAATTTTAAAAGATGGTAATGCACAGAAAATAAAACTGTGGCATGGATTTAAGAAAGAACTACATGGTCCTCTCTCTTTTGAGCTTTAAACAAGCATACAAAATTAAATTAGAATAATGATTAAAAGCAAAACCATCTCACCAACACAGGAGCTGTAAGAAATTACATCGTTAATAAGATCAAAAAGAAGGCATCAAAACAATTCGGAAGTAAAGCATGAAAAAATTATGTAAAATTCAAGTTCCAAAATAGAACTTAATAAAATTCATTTCATCCTGCTCTTCCACTTAGAATTCTGATTCTGATTCACAACATTCATAGGTTGTTTCAACAGCTTCTGTGTGGAAATTGGGCATTGAGCTATTAAATTTTTTCCCTTTTTTCTTTATGATATCCATTTTAATCCTGTCAGTGTGCACTGGAAAACAATAATATTTAATTCTTTTTAGCATCTAACTAATATCCGAAATTTTTGATTATTGTAAACAAGCCCAAACACAGGTGAAAATTTTCATTTCGTTCCTCCTTTTCTGAGTAACCACACCTTGTCGTCAACTTCAAATTTGGGGATCTTTCTATTTCTATAACCTTTACACAAATTCTTGTTTCTGTATGAATTATCTAACCATGCAGTTTTGAGCTTCAATATCCAATTTTCTCCAGCAGCTCCTGTCTGCTAGATGAACCAGTATCTTGCTCACAAGGATCAATAACGCCAATATTACTCTTAGGATCATAGCCATATAGAAGAAATGCTGGAAAATTTCCGATATTTTTGTTAATGGAAGTTCTTAAAGAAAATAATGCAACTGACATGCATTTGTCCCAACTGTTGGGATTTTTATCGCATAATGCCCTAATGGTAACAGCTAAAGTTTTATTGTTTCATTCTACAATGGCATAGGAAGTAGGTTGCCTGGCAGTGGTGATTTTGTTCTAAAATTTGGGACAGCAAAATTGTCCCTCTGTCTGAAATAAAAATTTTTCATCATCTTCGCTTATTACGTTTTTGATATTAAAAAAAATTGTAGTTTTTGAGGCTTGTTGATTTCACATTAGGATTGTGTCAACAACATACCTAGTTAAGATATCAATGAAAATAATTATGTAAAAATTTTAAATAGATGACAATTGAACTGGTCCTATCACATCCATGGCAATTTTTTCAAAAGGATACCGTGCAGTAATGTGTTGTTGAATGGGGGCCTTTCCTACTATTAATTTTGATATTTGACATATTTGGCATGCATCGACATATGATTTAATACATTTAATACATTTTCGGCCAAAAAATACCTTGATTATTTTTTGGCTTCTTGCATGCCTACCTCTATTTCCTGCCGTGGCATTGTCATGGCCAAGTACTATAATGTTTTGACAAAAAATCATTACCAATACAAATTATCTCTCTTCCATTTATGAGACTGAATTTTCACTAGCACACCATGAGAATTTAATGTATATTTCCCAATGGTATCAAGAAGGTTTAATTTTATTTTATCAAAGCAGGATCCCTTTGGTAAGATTTGTGAATGTCAGTTATTATTTCATCAGCTGACATTTCTGTCAGAGTTAAATTGTACTCTTTGGATACCACTCTGCATAATTGTTTTTCCTCCCTGAAATGTGCTTAATCATCAAACAATGCTCAGACATTTACAGAGCCCATCATAGCAATCTCTTATTTGAGTACTTTAAATATTGTATAAAAGATAAGTTTTTATGATCAGAAAGAATCTCTACATCATAACCTAGTATTATAGGATGGAAATGTCTTAATGACAAAACTAAATTTTATAGTATTATAGTTCTGCTGAACTCCTTTAAACTTTGCACTAAAAAAACTATAGGGATTGGATCTTCATCATTCATTTGCTGAAGCACAGATCCACTATATAAGCCCAGGTGTCACCATATATCTGAAAAGGTTTTGAGTAATCCGGTGCAGTAAATAAGGTAGGTAACATTAGGTTTTCTTATATCTTTTCAAAAGCCAATAGACAATCATTGTTCCACTAAAAGGGGACACCTTTCCTAGTAAAGGCACTTACGGGTGAAAGAATGTGAGGTATATCTTCTAAAAAGGGATGATAAAAGTTGCTGGCTCCATCTAGGGATCTTACTCCCCTGACATCCCTAGGAGGTTTTATTTTGCAATGCAATTGACTACTAAAATCAGGTAGAATTCCATGGTCATTGACCACATTACCTAAATTTTTTTCTCGTTAGTGCACATATAGCAAATCTGAGGTTTGATGATAATGCTGACTTGCTTAAATTTTCCCTGAACTTGTTTTAAAATTTGCATATGAGTTTCAAATTCAGGGAAGAAATGAGCACATCATCTTGAAAAACATATGCACCATTACCAATGAACTCTTGTAGAGACAATCATAAAATTTGGAAATAAATGTGATGTTTTACTTCCCTGTGGCAGCCTTGCCATCTGAAACGTCCCACTGGGGTATAAAAACAAAGCACTCCTTTAAATCAAAAAAAATAAGCACGTGAAAGTAACCACTATTTAAATCAATAGCTGAGATTAGAGTATGTCCCTTAAGGCTTTCAAAATGCTCGTGATTTGAGGCATAGGAAAATCAACAGGTTGAGCACTTCAACTTTATAGGGATCAAATGTCATGTGCAGTTCACCAGATATTTTTGGAATTATGTCATTAGAAAAATTCCATGGACTTGTGCTAGGTTCCACAATCCCTGCTTTAATAAATTTAAATAACTTCTAATAATCCTTTAAATAAATATGAGGAATTTGATACTGGCATGTAAAAAGTGGCTTATGTTTATCAATTTTGAATTCGGCAATATAATTCTGGAACCCTTTTAATATATCCACTCTGTCAGAGTAACAATCAGCACCATGACGAATAGGACAATTCAATTTTGCTTTCTCTTATTCAGAAATGTTACCAAAGTTAATTCTTTCTACCGTTTTGACTACTTCTACAAGTTCGCTGAAAGAAAAAGACATTTTGTAATAATTTCCATTTTAACAATGCAGATCTAAATATTTAATTAATGCTATCAATAAATGAATAAATGAAAACTGTATATAAAAAGCATTTATTACTTATTAAAAAGCCACAAACTAATTCTGGATTCTATTATGTTTTGATCCTGGTCACGGCACCTATAATGTTGGAGAGCCTTATGTCTTCAGATTAAGTTTTGGAAACGACCCATTAAGAATATTAAGACAGGGACAGAAGTTTTGACCCCACTAAAACTTTAACTATATTTCCACACAGATTATTAGTTTTTGAAACTACCATGTACTAATGTAACCCGTTCTTTCCAATTGGATAAGTTCTAACTAAACTTTCTATCATTAGCTCACTTATAAGCAGGATCAAAATGCACATTAATCATTAAACCCACCAATTAGTTTAAAGCAACTAGGCTGTTTCCCCTTTATTCTTGCATTATAATTGAACACTTTCGAAATCAACAAGCTAAAATTTATTACTTTAGATTTAAATTTAATTTAAATTTCCACAATAACCCAGTAAATTATTTTTGCTATCATCTTACATTAAATAAACATTGACTAAGGCCGTATTTTAACCATCATTAATCCCCTTATTATTTAATTTTTTTATCTTTTCAAGAGATAATGACATGAAAAACAAAAAAATTTGATATTTATATAATATTGTGGAAAAATTTGTGATTTGCAATAAAGCACTAAATTTCGAAAATTTAAAGTTTTTCAAATTACCAACTATTTTGACAGCAATTGGTACAAAAGAAATTAATAAGATTTGGGTATTATTATTATTATTATTATTATTATTATTATTATTATTATTATTATTTATTGCCCAAAAAAGGAATACAAGAAAAAAATAAGCTTTAACTTATAATAAATCAAAATCATAAACTAATCTTTTGATAATTTAAAACATAATCATGCAATTTTTGATTAAAATGGGAACAATAAATTCTACATTTAAATTTATCACAATCAAACATATTGCTCGTAACCTCAAAAGGAATGTCATTCCAATAATTCAAATACTTAAAAGGAAAAACATTCTTTTGAAAACATGAAAGAATAAAAGGAATTTCAAACTTATATCTTCTAGTTTTCCTAACATCATTGCTAAAACGAAAAAAATTATTCATAAAATGAAAAGGATGATCTATAAAACGAATAGATGCAACAATTTCACGCAAATGGCTAAACAGAATCAAAGAATCAAAATTAAGTAAATCATATTTATTACATGCCAAGGTAATAGAGTCGTATTTATTAAGCTTGAGCACAATTCTTAAAATAGTATTAAAGGCCAAGTACTCGACCAAACTACCATACAATAATTAATAACAGAAACAACGTAACTGTGAAAAATAACACACATCTCTTGAATAGTAAGAGTTTTGGCCAAAGTTTTAAACAAAAAAATATATTTCCTAATCCGTTTGGTTAAAAATTGAATATGTGAATTAAAACTCATTTTATTATCAAAAATAAGACCCAAGATATAAATTTCATTATTATCTTGCACCTCATTGGACTTATCAAAAAAAGAAACCTTAACAGTTTTGGCATCATTCAAATTCATACACCTTTCTTTATACCAATTCTTGATCAAATAAAGATCCTGATCAATTTGTTTTTGAGCAGTATTAATATCCAAATGGGTAAATTGTTTGATAAAAAAATTATCATCAATATATGTAAAAAACTTAAAATTAAGAGATAAATCATGCAATGAACTTGATAAAATAGAATAAAAAACTGTACTTAAATTAGTACCTTGCAATACTCCAACTTCACTTTTAACTGAAATCCACTGATGAGCACATTTTAAATTCAAATAACGGTCCCCAAAATAATTCTTAATCAAATTGATCATATGATCATCAATGGAAAACTTTTTTAAATCAGTAAATAATTGATGTCGAGGAACTGTATCGTAAGCTTTAGAAACATCTGTTTTAATTATAATACAAAAATTACCATTACTTTTAGCTTCCACTACATTTTTAAAAATTTGAAGAACCAACAAGTTTGCACTTTTACCGGGAACACATCCCCATTGTTGTTGTGGTAGCTGAGATAAGATAAAATCCTTAAATTGAGCAAAAATACAATTATCAACTAATTTTGAAACAATAGAAGTTTTTGCAATAAGTCTAAAATTCTTATAATCAAACAATGACCCACTTTTATAAATGGGAGTAATAAAAACTGTTTTCCATTGATTAGGATAGATAGCACTTTTCAAAACTATATTACATAAATGAGAAATAGGGTTGACAAGAGAAAAAATCAATCTCTCAAGAACCATATAGTCCAACAAATTGTCTGGGGTATTATTTTTACACTGAAGATTTTTAAAATTCATAAACACATCCTCAGGAGTAACTTTAGAAAAGAGTAAAGAATAATTATCAAAAACAGCTGTTGTATCAATAACAGCCAAACATGGAGTAGCATTATAGGGATTAGAACACCAAGTCAAAAATTGAGGTTTTAAAAAGTCTTCCATCTTTTTAGATTCACTATAATGATGTTTTCTAACAATATTCCATAGAGACTGCTGACTACTAAACTTATCCATAAACATATCTCTTTTTGCCTTTCGACATACAGCTTTAAATTTTTTAGAGGCATCACCACACACCTTTTTATTGTAACTATTTAACATTATGAATATGAGTATCATAGGCAAGAAGTTTAATGTTCCAGCAATTAGCCACATCAACATTCCACCATGGTTTCTCAATGCCCACTCTCCTAGGCTGTTTTATATCATATGAAAAACCACAATGATAAAGAGACTTCTCAATAATATGATAAAAGTCACTAACAAAGGCACTAGGATCACCATGTTGACAAAGATAAGGAGAATTATTATTATTGTTGACAGGGTATATTTTAATTATTAGAATTATGAAAAGTGAGACACTGATAGTTTAAATAAAGACATTGAAAAATAATTGAGAGAGAAGTTTTTAAAATACATTAAAGAGCGCTCCTATGTTTGGACAAAGAAAATGCTATTAACAAATTGGTGAAAATCATTGTCACTTTTCACTCCTAATTTTTATATCTTACAAACTTTTAACCATCACTCACTATACTTCAGATAATGGAACAGTATCAGTGTTCTTACTTAGTTTTACGAACAATTGAAAACAAAACAAGATTTTAACAAAAGTAAAATCTAAAAGGTTACATGTTTCTGTAGTATGGCTTACACAATTTCATAGAAAAAAACAGAAAACAAAATTAAAACAGAATTTAATTTTACAGTTGATTTTTTCAAGAAGCAAAATTAATGTTCACAGCAAATTCTTACAAAAATGAAGAAAAGGAAAATAATAATTTAGAAAAGTTATATAAAATCGAATTGGTGACTACACAGCCAAAAATTTAAGAAAAGGCTGGAAATTGGAAGCCAAGAAAAACGTTAATTCAGATAATAGTTTTGTAAGAAAAATAAACTTTCAGTAAATTTATGAGAGCTAACACTGAAAGGTAACTATACAGGGACAACTGAATGAGAGATAATTTCCTAATATGAAGATAAGAAAAAGCAAGACAAGGTACATTCTGGAAATACAGAATGATCCCAAATGGTTAACTCATAAAGTCCTCATAGTCCAAAGGAAATACAGGTTACCATTGGCTTTAAAAAATGGGAATGAACTGAAAAGAAAACTGCGGCCTGGATTGAATAAAAAACTACATGTTCCTCTTTCTTTTAAGTTTTAAACAAGCATACAAAATTTAATTAGAGTAATGAAGAAACAAAACGATCTCACCAACACAAGAGCTATAAGAAAATGAATATACATCATCAATAATTTTAATTTAATTTAATTTAATTTAATTTAATTTAATTTACAAAGTATATTGAACAGCAATAAGCATAAGACAATGTAAGCTTAAGTAAAGAATAATAAATTGTTTAATCGTAAAAATGTTGAAAACAAAATGTTGTGGAGTTTTACAAAATTTTTCAGTTGAAGAGAGAAGAAGATCAAAATCATTAAATATTTTAACATGTAAAGTTTGTAATCTAATTAATGGGTCTTTCGATCGAATATCATTACAGCTAAAAATCTGGTAATCACGAAAATAATATGTAGGAACATTGAATCACATACTGTAACAAAATCAACTAAAGCCAAATCTGACAAACAATATTTTTTCAGAAAAACTAGGTCATTTAACAGACGTCGCCAGGGAAGCGGCAAGTGATTATGTAAGAAGGCACAAAAAAGATATTCGTAAAAACCACAGTTTGGATAAAAGCGCCCCTGTAAAATGTGAATAAACTTTTTTTGTATACCTTCCAGTTGTTTTACGTTCGTGGTACCAAGACAGTTCCATACAACTGAAGCATAGTCCAACCGTGTTAGAACAAACACATCAAAAAGTCTGATAAAGGTAGTGGGGTCACGAAAGCTTTCCGAAATGCGGGTGATTAAACCTAGCCATCGATTAGCTAGGGCAGTTATATAATGAGCATGGTTACTAAAGGACAGGTGGGCATCCAAAAAAACCCCAAGGTCTCTGATCACTGAGACACTTTCAGTTGTAGTTCCAAAGATCGTATATTGGAATTGAATAGGTCGATGTCTTCTGGTAAAGGTAATTTTATTACATTTGGATATATTTAAAAATAGATTATTGATTGTATACCATCGAGCCGCTTGATTTAAACATAGCTGCAGAGTGGAGGCTTCTTCCTGTGAGGCAATCATAGAGAATATCTTTACATCATCTGCAAATCCGGGTTTCTCTCCATCAACATAGTAGAAAAAATCATTAAAAAATATTAAGAAGAGAAAAGGGCCCAGTATAGATCCCTGGGAAACCCCAATTTCTACTCTAAGTTTTTTGTGTGAGATATTACGATTTATTTTTAGGGTCCTATATCTGTACAAGAGATAGTCTCCAAGTATGGAGCACCAGGAGTCCGATAATCCATAGTAAGATAGCTTAAGCGGGAAGGAGGAATGGTTAACCCTATCAAAAGCCTTCTCTAAATCAAAATAAATCGCATCTAATTGACTCCCACAGCTAAAGGACTTTTGAATCTTCCCCAGTAAAACTGTTAAATTTGTGATGGTAGAACAATTTGGAAGGAATTTGTGCTGTGCTGGATGCAATGCGTTTCTGAAAAACGGAAACACTTTGGAATAAATTAGTTTCTCGAAAATTTTTCCAAATGTGGATAGAAGGGAGATAGGTCCACAGTTGCTTGGGTCATCTCTGATTCCTTTGTTTTTATATATTGGGACTACTATAGAAGATTTCCAACTTTTAGGAAATACACAGTTCTGGAAGCACAGTTTAAATATGTGTATTAGAGAGGGGGCAATAATCTCTCGGCATCCTTTTATAATAAACGGTGGGATTCCATCAGGTCCTAAACTTTTGGTGGGTTTGATACTTTTAATCAACTTGTCGACATCAGCTCGAGAGAAGTCGAAGGAGGGATTATCAGAAGACAAGGAGAAGGGAATATCACCTGGCAGTTTATTATCTTCGTAGAATTGGCTAAAATTATTTAATAGACAGGGATGTTGACAGTACAATTGCGCAAAGTATTCAGTAAATCGCTGTTGAACATCGTCGGATGATAAAGGTACTCCATCGTCATTTTTAATAATAATATCCTCTCTTCTGTCTCGAGTTAGGGTCCCAACAAAGTTCCAGAATTCCTTCGGGTTTGATTTTAAGCAATGCTCCATATAGTTTTGGTGTCTATGTCTCTCTGTCGCTAGTTGTTCCTTGGCAAGCTTTCTGTAGTTTCTGTACTGGATATAGTCGCTAATCCTTCCGTACTGTTTCCAGCAGGTGTGCAGTCTCTTTTTATTCCTAAGTAATGTCTTGTGGTCACTAGAGAACCAGGAAGGGTAGAACCCCTTGGATGGACGGAATTTAGGAATAAACTTATCCATGGATTGTTGAATTTGCAAAGTCAGATATTCAGCACAAAAGTCCGGGTCAGAGGAAGAATAAAACGGGAGCCAATTGGCGTTAAGTAGGTCCACAAATAACGATTTATAATCGCCTCGTTTAAAGCTATATTCCTCGTTTTCAGTAGATTGGCAGTCTCTGAGCCCAAAAATCTCAAAGGAAATTGGCGGATGATATGGATCTGCATCAAATAAACTTGTGTCGGCAAGACAGACTTCCAGTTGGGTCCATGAGGTAAAAAGCAAGTCAAGTAATCTATTTTTGCAGTTTAGAATAGGGTTCTTCTGGGACAACCCCAAGAAAGACATTACTGAGTTCATTGATGAGATCTTAGTGGCCTCTGTGGTATTGGTGGTCCTAGTATTGGTAATAAGATCAGCATACAGGGGAAGGTTAAAATCTCCTGCGAGCATAATTGATCCAGAATATATAGCTAATTCCGACTCAATAAAATTTAGGTAATTTAGGAAATCTTTCACGGGATACGCTGGTACAAAATAATGGCAACCAAGGATAAATTTCTCTGAGTTAAAGTCACATTCAACCAAACACATTCCGGTATTGTTTCAAGCTCAGCACAGCGTTTTGATATGATCGAGGTGCGCACGGCAATAAAGGTTCCTCCAACGCGGACTCCGACTGTTGGGTCTCGGTCAGCTCGGTAGACTTTATAGTAATATGGAAAAACCAATTTGCTTGTTATAGTCTGGTCTAACCAAGTTTCTGATAGACAAATAATGTCATAATCCCTTAAGATTACTTGATTATAGAACTCTTGTGACTTTGTCCATAATCCGCGAACATTTTGATAATAAAACTTAAGTCCATTGCTTAAAGAGTTTTTGTTTGCTAAATTAGGTACCATCCTGTACGATTCTGAAATCAGAAGCGCTGCGCAGTCTTTAATGTCCCAATAAAAGGAGTTACAAGTAGTCCTTTAGGCCAAAATTCAGAAGTGAACAAGTGGTCAAAGATACTTGGTTCGGCTGCAAGAAAGAACGATGAATAAGATAGATGTCGGGTTTTAAGTCTCTCACACGTGATAGAGTCACAATCGATATCTTTATCTATGAGATAGATTAATATGTCGGTACTTTTTATATGTGGATCCAATTTAGTGATGAACAAGGCTTTGCGAGGTGCCTGCTTCTCGCCCTTCTCCACCACAGTTAAATTGGAAATCAAAAATCAACAGAAGACATCAAAACAATTCAGAAGTAAAGCTTGCAAAAGCTATGTAAAATTGAAGTTGAAAAATAGAATTTAATGAAATAAAACTAAATCTGAAGAAAAAGGCATGATGACATTTCACTTTAAAATGTCAATAGGTCCTTCTCCAACAAAACTTAGCTGTGCAGTGATTTTCACAGGCGTTGTAGATGCTTTTATTCCTAATCAGCAACAATGTCAAGCTGTGTTACCTGGCATACACAAGAATGAAGAGCTGCTAACATTGAGTTTAATTGCTAAGAAAAATAGAAAAGACTAAAGAAACACAGATTTTTACAACAGTACCAATGAACATAATACGGAAATAATATATGCTATGATGGATGCATAACAATGATGCATACATTCACCACAAGACACAAATACATGAGTATTAATTATGTCTCTGAAACTAATGATGACAGGAAACCACAAATCCACAATAATCATTACAATAATGCCTCAGATGTACATTTTGAAAGCTATGCTTTCTTCATCAGTGAGTACGTCACTATTCACACTGTTAGAGCAGATACAATCAAGATAAAATGTCATGATAAAAAGGCTCGTAGTAAATTGTTGTTTGGCATTAAGTCCACTAATGTATTACAGATTCAGTATCATCATCTAAAATCTGAGAAATTTATTAAATATATCGTGAGAAATGTAGACACCATGCATTAACTTGGACGAATTTATACAGAAACTAAAATAGATATGCCAATGGTCCTGGCTTAGTTATCAAACATAGAACATAATAATACACTTAAAATTATAATCCGCATAGGACCCTTAGCTGTGAGTGTTGAAATTTTTTGGGATAACAATGTTTTAATTGTTTATGTTCACCCATGTGTCTATGGATTGCACAGAAACCTCCCATGGTAATAAATGTGCTAAAGACAAGATCCTCCACAAGACAGCACAACGGTAAAAGGAGATGAATTTCCAAAAGACAGCCCAAATGTTAAAGGACAAGATCTTCCAAAATGTATTCAATATAATGGATAATACGTTTGAAGTTGCATAAAATGACGTTAAATATCTTACCCATTGTGATACAGAAAGAGCATTTCTGTGTGAAACACACTTAAGGCCAGGCCACAACTCGAGGCTGCCTGGTTACTGTGTCTGTCATAAAGACAGAATTCTCCCACTACAGTAATGTCCTCATCAGGAAGTTCAGCGATTATCATTAAGAAAGGCAAGCAACATCTGGAGGAACCAACCCAACAGTACATGGGAATGGAAGCTGCTTCTGCCATCATTACTGACACCAAAATTGGAGAGGTAAACCCGTTGCTCTATATTATTGGCCCAACATAATTTCAATTTTTATGAGCTCAGCAAACTACTTTCCAGGAACCTCCCATTATAATGGCAAGAAATTTAAACTCTAAGCACATTGGAATTTAAGATGCTATAACCAAAAAGGTGTTCTTTTGTATAACTACTTGCAAAGGCAAACTGATATTGTTTGATGTAGGCCCTGTAGAATCCTGTAGAAACACTGTAGATGATACATATTTTTATGATTATTCTCCGTCAATCGATGTACTCGATGTTTTGTGCTGAAGTTTTCTGCAAGTCATTCAGCATCTTCACTATAAATGATCTTTCCTCAGAGCTTAAACTGGTTGCACTAAATTATGAGAATGCAAACTTTGACCTCAAAAAAGAACTGAGGCTCATACATTTTAGGAATCTATTCAGAGAGCTTCTCATAAATGATGGAAACCCCACTAAAGACATTATTAGTGCGAGCGATCTATAGACCAATGTAAAAAGGCTTTCTAATGGTTTACTGGGGTACAGTAGGGAGACGATGGACACCATTAATTCTGTAGCCAAAATGTTCATTTCTGATGAATAAAATCCTCTTCGTAGAAAGAGTGGTGTCCATTGTCTCCCTACTGTATACAAATATTCACAGATCAATAAGGTCAGTCCATTTTATTATATTGCTTTATATAATATCTTATTTTATATGGCCACACAGCCTATTTCTAACCTGCCTTGTAACAACACTTTTTTAGACAGATTTTATGATCACAACCCCAATTGCTCACTTTGCAATTTATATTTCAAGCTTAATTCAGAAATCTGGGCCCTTAAGGCAAACCTCTACGTCTTGTCACAGTGTAGGGATTTCCATCACATCCCTGAGTTCATTAAGAACAGTTTCAAGTGCAGCAACCGGAACAACAACCCTTTAATCAAAGCGTAATGACCCTTTAAGTCATTTCCTCAGCGCATATAAAGTATCTAAATTTAGTTCTTGACCAGACTTACAGCAACCTAGGCAATAGACAACTCAAAACATACCACGAATGCAGGCTAAAACTACACCCATTCGAATTTGACAATTTTATTACCAAAGTTAATATCGATAGTCACCATAAAATCTATCTCAAAAATTCCAAGATCATGTGTAAACTTAAAACATTCAAAAACCGTGATTTAAAAAACGAACATTAGGCATAGATAGTATAGTCACTAATAGGTCCAGCATAATGTTCTCTCATAAGGAATTAGAAACATTAGGCAAATATCTTAAGTTCACAATTAAAGACAACAAAGATTTTTAAGGATTCATACTGATGATAGCTACTTAGTACCTGAAATGTATATTCATGATGAATAAAATCCTGTTTGTGGAAATAGTGGTGTCCATCTTCTCCATAATGTATACAAATATCCACAGATCAATAAGGTCTAACTTGTTACATTTCTTCATATAATATCTTCGCTTACTAGGGTGATATTAGTACTTTACCCTTAGAGTTAAAGCAAGCTGATTAACTTGATCTGACTTCAGAAATCAAACAAATAATTCAGCGAAGGAATTGAATTAGAAGTCAGGTTATTCATAGCTTAAGACCACGTATAACAGGCTCACTAGAAGAGTTCATGAGAAAGTAAAAGCACTTAGAAACGAAAGGTGGATTGATATGGTTAAGAGTTCGAGCCTTGCAAAACAAAAATGCCATTAATGTTCCACCACTGTTAGCCAAAATGTCAATTTTATTCCAAATGATGAAGATAAAGTGCAGAATATTGCTAATTTAGTTTTGGAATGGTTTGTCTCGCCTATTGATGATTGTCAAATAGGACTAGATACGTCTGAGAAAGTAATACCCTATATAACTGGCTTTTATAATATTTAAGGCAACGTCGCAAAACCTAACGTTCGTATGGCAGAAGTCAAAAGTGTCATTAAGAAATTAAAAAAAGAAAAATGCACCAAGGAAAGTATTAAAAACAATACTTTGAACAATTTACCTTAAAATACAATTCACGATATTACAAAACTGAATAACGATTGCTGTAAGAAAACTTAATTCCGCTAAGCTTGAATAGATTCAGCTGTCATAAGCATTCCTATTCCGATTCATAAAAAAAAATCCTGTAATACCTGTAAACTATAGCCCATCACCTTGTTACCACAAACATCCCAAATTCTGGAAAGAACGATTCTCACCAGATTCAGTGGATACAGTTATGCCAAAGTAGTGTTATTGCTTTGCTGTCTCATTGTTACAGGAAGATGAATTGCAGTATTGGTGGGGTTTTTTGAAAACGCTCTTTGCGATTGGCACAAGCAACCCAGGGCTGTTGGAACAAGGGGGAAGGCATATAGATAACTCCGATTCTGAAGGCATGTAGATAACTGAGGGCATGAAATGCAATGGAGCAGTTCTCGTGAACCCTGATGGGAGGATCGAAGTCACGATCTATAAGCTCTGTTTATACTTCAGTTCCCGGTGGCTGTCTTCGCTGTGAAAATACTAATTAAGACGTCACTCACCACCGGACAAAGACACCTTGATTACCATATGATATCTGCTTGGCCGTGCAACTGCATATTATCTTAATCTATGTCGTCCCGTACACCTCGCTCGCCAGCCCTGACGTCATCCGCCATTGTCATCGGCATCGTTCGCTTACTTGGAATCAGCTGTACTCTTTGCCTCATACACTGAATGATAACTGAATTTAATTCATTTTACTGACTATTCAAACAAAATTTCAGTAATATAAACTTGTAGTATAATATATACAACAACATTCCAGCATAGACTTTCATTTCATTCGAAATCGACGATGTACGCTACGCATAACTACACGTCAGACTGCCTAGGAAGTCGGCTCTGGGTTGCTTTAACATAACAACAACAAAAAAACAAAACAATCACTTGCAATAAAACATAAAATTCGCTCATTGAGAATTTTACACAACAATACTCCGTTGAAAGCATCAGTTATCTTCTCCAAAATGGCAGTAACAATCGCAGCCACCAAAAGAGCACACCCACGTTGTGTTCATATGAATCCTCAATCTCGTAGTCAAACTTGTTGACCTGGCGTAATACACGAAAGGGGCCAATAAATTTGTTACTAAATTTTCTCTTTGGACCACCTTTATGTAGTAGCCACACGCTACTACCGATCATTAGGGGACGCAGAGCTCTGCCTTTATTCAATTTTTCCAAATGTTGTCGTCGCTTCTGGATGTCCCTCACCTTGATCGAGTCTCTGACCTGTGTTAGTGTTTCTACCAATCCTGATCGGTAGCGCTATATTACATCCAGACCATTGGCTTCGTTCTCAGCGCTTTGTGGGTGATTTTCCGGTGAGCCCGGTTCGAATGCAGGGCTCTCTTCAGTCGACGCATGCTGGCTTGTTCACAGAGCGTACAAAGAGAAGTCCAGCATGTCGTCACACTGCTCGGGGTGTTCATGGCAAAACGCCATCACGGTTTCACAGAGCGACTTGTTACATCGCTCTGCAATCCCGTTAGACATTGGCCGGAATGCTGTGGTTACTTTGTGTGTGATGTTAAGATCCTCACACAGCGACCTGAACACCGCCGAGGTGAAGTTAGCCCCACGGTCACTGATCACTTCCTGAGGCACTCCATACCGACACACAATATTCTGGGCAAACGCTTTTGCCTCAGTAAACCGAGTGAAAACGTCCCTGAGCTGCAGGTAAAACCGATTGCCCCTGCTGGACCTCCAAATCGGACCCACCACATCAATTGCTATTTTTGGGAACGGAAAGTCTGCGGTAATTCCTTCCTGCCACGGGGCACGTGTTATATTAATTTTTGATCGCTGACAGGCTTCGCTGAACTGCACTTTCCGTGTAATGTCACTCCTCATCCCTGGCCAAAAATAATTTTTTCGCAATTTTCTGAGCGTTACACTAATTCCACGATGCCCTCCTAAAAGACCTTCATGGTGCCAGTCAATTAATGCTTTTCGTTGCACCTGTGGAACGTATATTCGTGCCCGCCCCTCTTGATCCTTTACTTCGTAGCGAACAATCAACCCAATCTTGATGCCATACCGTCCTCCCATCCCGGCTGCCTCAGTCCGGGTCTCAAGTTCTTGAATAATTCCCCGGAGACACTCATCCTCCCACTGGGTACGCAGGAGTTCCTCACGTGTGATGGGGTCCGAAAGATCGGTCGTTATTGAGCAGCATTGCCATGATAGCAGGTGGGCCACTACATTCTTTTGCCCTCCACGTATTTGTATATGAAGCCGTATTCCTCCAGCTCCAGCACCTATCTCAGCACACCCTGGTTGGTATTGTGCACGCGCTGGATGAACGCTAGAGGCTGGTGGTCTGTCAACACCGTGGTAGGGTGGCCAAGATTGATGTGTCAAAAGTGGCTGGCCACTCGGACGATAGCAAGAGCCTCTTTCTCAATAACTAAGTAATTGACTTCCAACTGCATATTATCTTAATCTATGTCATTCCATACACCTCGCTCGTCAATCTCGATGTTGTTCACCATTGTCATCAGCATCGTTCACTTACTCGGAATCAGCTGTACTCTTTGCCTCCTACACTTTTAATAACCTTTTCCCAGCGGAGGTGGCCTAATCAGGCCACTTGTAGCCATGTCAATTCCATATAACACATTACAAAATTTAAATGCATATAGCTATAATTCTATTACAGATAAATTGCTAATTTTTTTTCAGATGCACATTACTATTAGTATATCCGTTCAAATTTTAAATTTAAATGAGAAAATATAATAAAAAAAATGATTTTTCACAGGTGTTGTCAAAGGAGGGGGGGGGGTGAAATCATGACTATAAAAAATGCTTATAAGAAATTTTCTATAATCGATAAAAACTTCAAACTGCTTTTGTTGAATTCTTGAAAGCTTTATAATTAAATGCAAATAAATTATATACCCCAAATTTATTAATAATCAATAATATTCGAAATTTTAGAAAGCTTGTGTATCGGGTCTGTACAAAAAGCGGTGCACCGCTACACCACTGGTGCACCGGTCCATAGAAAACGAGGACGTGAGTTTTAGTTTTCACTACCATACCACTCAAGGCGGTAAGATATTTTCCGCTTTCAAGCGAACCAACTTTTATCAACACCAACTTCCTGTCTAATGCAGTTGGTCCAGGCTGAGGTAGTTGATTATCTAATCATCACACCATCTGCATCATCATAGGGACAGGGCTAATTGAACAAAATTAATTTTACATTTATTTACATTTTGATAGCACAGTAAATCATATTCTAAAAAGAACATTTGTTATGAATATCAAGGTGCCCAAAAGATCTGGAGGCCTGTCTAGGGGCATCTTTCATTCTTTGAAATTAATATATATAAACTGTATAAACTAATGAATATTAAATTAAACATATGAAGAGCAACTAATAATAATTATAGTTAATATAGGGGAATTTCTAAGACAATATATATTATGTGTAATCTTAAATAGGAATAGGGCTAATTGAACAAAATAAAGTTCATCAAATTTTCAAATGTTAAAATTTTTAAATTCTGAACTGACAGAAGAGAGAGAGCTGGCTTATTTAACAAAATGCGTAAAAAACATTTTTGGATTTTAATTAAAAGATTAATATTTTTTAGCGTAGTCGACCCCCATAAACATAACCCAAAACATAAATTTGTGTGAATGAAGGTGAAATATAAATTTAGTAAAATATTATAATTAATGCCTAAATATGGGACAATTTTATAGCTAAATTCTTTATATGAAGGCTCTACGATAAATCAAGGGTAAAATAAATTCCTAAATATTTATAAGAGACTCTAGATAGAATACTATTATTGACACAGCTTAATTTTATTGAAATCAATTTGTTTATTACGTTGATGAAATATCATATAATATGATTTATTTAGGTTTAGTGGAAGCTTTTTAATAAAGAGTTTGCTATGTTTTTAAGTTGTTCCTCTGAATAAGCTGAGGCTAAGAATGTGCATTTCGCTAATTTTTAAAATATTTATTAAACAATTTTACAAAAAAAGGAAGGAAAAAATTGTTCTTATGAAATGTTGCATTTTTTACTAAAAAAAATTCTAATAAAAATTAAAAATTTTTGAAATTAAAAAATAAATTAATTCAATTGTTATAAAAGTAATAAAAAATAAATATTTTTCTCAATTTATAATATATTTTTAAAATATTTAATAAAAATTTTTACAAAAAAGGAAGGGAAATATCTATTGCCTCAGCCTGGTGCAGCGGTGGTGCACCAGTGGGGTAGCGGTGCACCGCTTTTTGTACAGACCCTTGTGTATCTGCTGTAGAGAAACTTAGCAACATCTAAAATTACGAATTTATTAAAAAATTCCAGGGCACAATTGAACCATTTAATGGTTGAGTTATATTAAAATGATTCCTTATATTTATGTTTAAAAGTTTGTTTTTCGTAAATTACATTTTATTCATAAGTTATTTCTCAAAAATTAAAACCACTGCTATCAGAATCGTTTCTTGATGATGTCATTTGAGATTGCTCTCTTCTCAGAATATGAGGAAGTTAGATAAGGCCACATCATTGCTTTATCAAAGAAAGAGATTAAAATCCTATTATGTGATTTTCTAGCTATTGTCATGCAGGTGTGGCCCATTTAACAACAAATTACGTATATCTTCAAAAAAAAAGTAAAAATGTTCCACATTCAGTTATATAAAAAATCGTTAAAAAAACAAATAGAGATATTAAAAAAAATTTTTTTGCTTTATTTAGAAAAGATTTTTCCCTAAATTTTGGCTTTTTTCAAATACGAAATTATTACATTTGTAATTTATTAAAAAAGGATTAAAACCAAGTTTTTCAAATAGAAAATATTATTATACATTTTAATGTATTGTTTAAAAAAAAAATTACTTTTAATCGATCAAAAAAATTACTAATCAAAGGCAATTATATTCAAGACCACAAATTTAAAATTTTAAAGCAGTATATCTGTTATTGAATTTTCAAAAAAATATTTTCTATCCCCCTGTAAGAAGAATCATTTTCTCAAAAAAATAGCTGGCTGGGAAAAGGTTAATGATAACTGAATTTAATTCATTTTACTGACTATTCAAACAAAATTTCAGTAATATAAACTTGTAGTAGAATATAAAAACAACATTCCAGAGTCTATCCCCTCGTCACACAAACTGCGAACAGAGTCACATAATACAACAAGCACAAAAAACAAGAGCAAAATATTATCGGGGAGAAGAGAAAGATAGGATGGGAAGGAAATTGAAAAAAAGACACCTGCGTCTAAGTTATAATTAGTTATTTGGGTTACGTTAACTAATTAAATATAATATTAGGAAACAAAATTAAATATAATATAAAGAATCAAAAAAATATCTTAAAAATCTTAAGCAATTTTAATAAAATAGAATAGCTGAGGGGACCTAGATCATTGTTCAGCAGTATTCTGGGGTCCTTTTTCCCGATCTCTAAGGTGTTGTATGCGTCCAATGAGTTCGTGTTCCTTACGACCTAAGTAAATGGCAATCCTTTAACAAAACGTTATGACCCATCTCAAGCATGTGCTTGGCGACCGCAGATCTGTCAGGACAGCCAAACCTGGAGTTGGCCGTATGTTCCTTAAACCTGCTTTTTATGTTGCGGCACATGGCTCCTTGGTAGATGTTGGGGCACTTGCTGCAACCTATCTCATAAATTCCCGCCTGTGAAAATGGTGGGGTTTTTTCCTTAGGGTTTCTGAGAATGTCCTTGAAAGTCTTAGGATTTTTTATGCTATGGACAGCTGTGCTTTCTTAAAGATTGCCTGTAAGTTGACGTTGAGCCCGATAATATAGGAAATGGGCAATCTGAATTTGGGATCCTCGTTGCTGCTGAGTTTTGTGGAATCTCTAATTTAACAAAACTTCTTTTCCTGACTTGATCTTTACCCAAGTCAGAACTGTAGCCATTGACGACTGCTACATTTTGGATGTCTGTGATTTCGGCATCAAACCTACCCTTACACAAGGGGATGTTTAAAGCTCGATCCACTAGAAAGATGAAAAAAGCCAATTTTGGCTCCAGCAATGGTTGGAAGACTTGTGTACATTATACATGTCAGTGTGTTTAGGTTTTGGATAAATATCAAATTCCAACCTACTGTCCGTATGATTTTCAAGTCGAGGAAAGAGAGCATGCCCTTCTTCTCCCTTTCCACGGTAAACTGAATGGTCGGGTAGTGGTTATTGATGTCTTCTAGGAAAACCTGTGGGTCAACCTTGTTAGTATCGATGATCGCAAAAACATCATTTACATATGAATTATCACACCTCGGGAAAGTATGAACAGGAGGAACTAAGTTCTGCCTCATACTTTCTCATAAAGCTTTCCGACAGTATGGAGCTTAAGCAACTCCCCATAGGAGTTCCAGCAGACAAGTGGTAAAATTCACATTTAAACTGGAAATAATTGTTGTTAATGCAGAGTTTACAGAGATTAGTTATTTCTGAAATCACCGTATGTTCAGTCTTGTTGTCTATCAGAATGCAACAACTCAAGAGTATCTTGAATTGGCAAGTTTGTAAATAACAAGGTGGCGTCGAAGGAAACCAAAATGCAACTATCGGAAACGTTAACGTTCTTCAATTTATCCAACGTTGACACTATTTTTGAATGAAAGGTTCAAAGAGTCAATGTCCAACCGTCCTAAAAACCCGCTAGAAACTTAGGTAATTCATGTGTTGGTGTGGCAATGTTAGAAAAAATAGGGCGGAACTGGTTTCTCCGTTTGTGTACAACTTGGGAATGACAGGGTTAGAGATAGATAAACGACGTGCCGGGGAGGGGGGGGTGATAAGCCCTTTGTTTATAAATAGCTCGCTTTGCTAATTTCCTTATTTTGCATTGAATAATGATCTCAAGGATATCGAAATATGTATTCGACCATTAAAACTTTTGTGGACAAGAGGTTTGTTTTCTTGCATCATGTCTTTATCCACAGTGTATTCCCTCTTCTCATTTACCTTTTTTGTTAAAAAGTAACATAAAAAAATCTTCTGCTGGATTGTCAACAACTAAAAATCGTTACCATCCCCGACTTCAGTGCGACCAACAAAACTATTTTAATAATTATAAAAGTTTAACGTCAATCTGTTTTTTTTCTCGCAATCTGAATCATACAGTTCTGGCTAAATTCGGTGTGTCATAGAACATCATCAATGCAAATACTATTGCATTTATATGATTATAATTATATGCTATAATACAGAATATGATAAGTAATTTTATGTATTTTCAAGCTTGAAGATTATAAAAAGAAGACAACAACAAAAATATATTAATAATAAAATATTTTTATTTATAGGACTTTCTGTTTTCATTTCCTTAGTCCTTCTAGATTTATAGATAATTTTACAACAATTTTATTGAATTATATTAATAGTAAACATCATTAAACATGCAAATTTATTATATTGTTTGTTTCATTTTCATAACAAAGGGGTCATCCATAAATTACATAATGCTTAAGGAAGGGAGGGAGGGGGTGTTTTGGACTGCATTATGCAGTATTATTTTATGGTGTCATATTAAAGAAGGCAACGAAAAAAAATAACTGTATATTAATTAATAACCATTTCCTTAATTTATTATTTTATTTTATTAATTTTAGGAGGACTTTTGCAAGGGAGCACCATGGAGGGGGTAGGAGGTTATCAGATATGGCATTACGTAATGCTTATATTTAAGATTAATTTGAGACTAAATTTGTAGGATGGTTAAATTTATCAAACATGACGGTTTCGACCTTTATGACTCGACAATTTGTAAAACCTTCTAATTGTGGAATAATCCTCCACTTGAGTTATACGAAATAGTATTAGAGTGCTACTTCCCCTCTTGCAATATTTCGTACCATGATATTAAAAGATTTTATTTAACCCATTGGAGCCTGGATTAATTTGGAAATTATTAGAATATTTAACGGAAAGATTATTAGCAGAAAAAAGTTTATACACATTTTACACTAGCGCTTTTATCTAAACTGTGGTTTTTAGGAATAACATTTTTGTGCTGTTTTACACAATCACTTACTGCTTCACTGGCGACATTTGTTCAGTGACTTAGTTTTTCTGAAAAAATATTATTTGTCAGATTTGGCTTGAGTTGATTTTGTTACATGTCTGCGATTCAATGTTCCTGCATATTATTTTCGTGATTATCACATTTTTAGCTATAATGATGTTCAGTCCAAAGACCCATTAATTAGATTACAAACTCTATATGTAAAAATATTTAATTATTTTGATCTTCTTTTCTCTTCAACTGAAAAATTTTGTAAAACACTACTATCTCATTGTTTTCAACGATTTTACAATTGATCAATATATTATTCTTTTCTTTTTATCTCTTACATTGTCTTAGGCATATTGCTGTTCAGCGTACTTTGTAAAATAAATTAAATAAATAAATAAATAAATAAATGATTCACAAGTCTATGGAATTACTTTATAACTATTACAGGAATAAAATCATTTATCCGAAATTATGAAAACCGCATTTTATTCTTGAGGGTCGAGTATCAGTTATAAAGTTTGATTAGTGTAAATTTCACTATATTGTGATAATAAAAGTTGCACCAGGGTTAGATGAATAAATGTTTTTTCGGTACCCCTCTAATTTTCCCGGAGGGTGTCAGGCAGCTGATTGCGTCATGGCAGTTGATTGAATTTTTTTACTCTTTCTTCTCTGCTTAATAAGCATACGATTTACCTTATTTTCTAATAATATATTTATTCAGAAATTCTAAAGTGGAGAAAAAACACAAGAAATCCCCATGCGTGTGAACAGCTGCTACAGCGGTCATGTGATAAAAGTTTGCCGCCCGTAGCTGCTAGATGTTGGGGAACTTTACTGATTTCTCTCCCTCTCGAATTCCTTAATAAATAAGTTATAAAATTAGGTAAAGCAGTTAGTTATCCGACATAGGTGGAATGGTAAAAGAGATCAATGCATTAATGCCTCCGGGATTATAAATATCGCCGCACTACTTGCGTTAAATGTCAGCTTTCAGTCAATGATCATACAGGCTGTCCACGCATTTAACTTTACAGGAAGTTTTTTTTCGTTGTTTTTAGTGAGAGCAAATATCAAACAGAAGTGCAGATCGATAACAGTGTGAAACTTATCGTTAGCAATAAGCAATAAGTGAAACTAATGCAGAGACTCAATCATGATGTATCTGTGTGGCATTTTACTGAAGAAGTTGGTGCTGGGGGAGTGGCTGCGAACGAGCTAGCTTTTAATCCGAAATCCGAAAAGTTTCGAAAGCCAACACTGCTCGCAGTAAGAATTTCGGATAAGGCATTACACACTAAATTGTAATTATAATGATATCTAATATGACATTGGAAATATTGTATTTATCCTGAAAGGACCATAACGGACCATCTCTAATGAGACATTTATAAATAATGCTAAAAAGTAACAAACACAAGATGTACCGTTTATTCACCAAGAACATTTTGTGAAAATTCTCAAATTAGATATTTTGCTTAACTGTAGAATCATATACATGCAGCATAATTCGATGATTATATATTATGGGTTGGGTTTCTATTTCCTCCATGGTAATCAGTTCACATCTTCTGCGATTGTTCTGATTGCAGTTCTCTTGATCAAAGCCTGATATCATTTTGTGCTCGGGAAGAACTTTTTCTTTTCAAACCAATCCTCTGCAGTTTTGAATATGTGAAAAGTTTTGCATTTTTCTCATGCATCATTAGAATTCCATATTTTAAACCCAGGGGGTAATGAAGAGATTACTTGTTCATATGTAAACATTATTACATGTATTTCTATCAAGTCACATTACAGCAGGGTCGGGACACATTAATATGACCACCTCTCCTCGAACATGTTGGAACGTCCCATGGTATGCAGATGAAACATCATTGCATATCATTAAAAGCTGACAACAGCAGACATGTAGTAGCATCCGTTAACACAGAAATTGTCGCCATCATAGGCAGAGCAAGTGACCTGTTGGACCTCCAAAAGCTGATGATCATTGGCTATCGGGCCATGGAAGTAAAATTTCAGAAATGGCCACCTTTGTGAACTGCTCTAGGGCTGCCGTTGTGAAGGTGTACCGCGACTGGACGAATCAGACAGTTTTGAGCAACCGAACAGGTAACTGTGGGGCCCCATGGGCCATCGATACTAGAAGCGAGCGTCAGTTACGACACCTGGCCAAGACCATTCGGCGTGCCACACCAAATGAACACTGGGGCCAATAGTCGTGTCAGCACCAAGACAGTGCAACGAACCCTCTTTAGTTTGGAGCTCCAGAGCAGACGTATGGTAACAGCACCCATGTTGACCTGTGCATCGCAGAAAACGCCTCCAATTCGTAATGAACTACCGCCATTGGAGTTGTGGTTTCTGGTGAACAGAGTGGACGGACGATAGAGAATTCGCCGGGAAGCATCTGAGAACAGGTATTCCGACACCATATCTGCCAGACGACAGGCTGGTGGGGAAGGTGTGACAGTTTGAGAGATGTTTTTGTGGTATGGTCTGAGTCCATTCATATAGCTAGAGGGTACACTGAACGCTGTTCATTACCTGAAGATCGTCACAGACAGTGTTTCCTCAGGGTGATGGGACCTTTCAACAGGACAATGCTACCTGCCATACAGCCAAAATTGTCCACGACTGGTTCGAGGATCATGAGGATGAATATAAGCTACTCCCATGGCCACCAAACTCCCTGGAACTCAATCGCCATTGGACATTTGTGGGACCATCCTGATCGCCATGTCCACAAGCTGGCCCTCCACCACACACGGTGATGGAATTAAGGGATGCACTGATCGCCGAATGGTCCCAGAAACCTGCAACCAACTTCCGAGCACTTAATGACTCTCTGCCACATCGACTAGCTGCGTGCTAACTGCCAAAGGTGGATATTCCGGATACTAGGAGGTGGTCTTATTAATATGTCCCTACCATGTATAACATAATTTTTCTAATTGATGGTCTCACTCATAAAATACGATGTTTCATCTAAAGCTGTTCAAAATTTCATTTTTCTTCTGTATTTTTGCTATAATGATTAATAAAATAAATTTAACATTTTACATCTTTAGAAAATCTTGGGATGAGTCGATCGCAGCGTTACGTAATTATCCAGGGGGAGGGGTTAGGATTGGATCACTATTTATCCCACAAATTTAGTATGAAATAAATCTGAAAAGAAGCATTACGTAAAACCATACCAGTAACTCCTCATCCCGCCATAAGACTGCCTAATGCTACCCTAAACACTCTCTACCACCTTAAGAGTTACGTAATTTATGGACGACCCTTTTGTTATAAAAATAAAACAATAACAATAAAATTAATTTGCATATTTTATGATTGTTTAAAATTATTATTAACTAGCAGAGCAAAGAGCCTATCCATTCTACGAAAAATACGAAAAACAGGAATTCTAGATGATATACCAACACACGATCTAAACTCTTCTTGATTTGCCTCACCTCTGCGGAGCATCACCCGATACTTTAGATTCAAGTTCTTCTTGCCTTTGACGTAGAAGCTCTTATACCTTCTTGCTCTATTTGAAACTCCCTTTGTTCAGATGTTTCAAATGTCCGTATAGCTGTTTCTGTTTTAGATGCAGAGTTTCTCTGACCAATATGCGTTCTTTCTCTTTCCTTTCTACTCGAGAGGAGCTCTAATAATTGGAATTGAATTGGAAATACTAAATTCTCTGTATTGCTTGTCAAAATTTATACTAGTACTAGCAGAGGATCCGGCATTGCCTGGGATAATTACGCTTGTAGGTAAACACACACACATACACAAAGAAACACACACACTTTTCCCAATCGTCTGGACGTTTGATAGGGAGCTCAAGGGAGACACGCGTGACTCCTTTGCCTCAGCATTAGATGCTGCCTTATTAATGTTCTGTCATTGCATCATCATTTTATGCTGATTATTAATAATTCTTGGAAACGAACGTTCAGTCATCGCATTATCAGCACCTCAGTTACCAAAATTACACATTCCCATAGAATATAGTCAAAATGTATTTTTAGGAAATGTTTGGATCTGATGTGCTTCCAAGTAAGCTATGTGATAACCCCGGCGTGGCTCGGACTTGATTAAATTTTGCAAATCTTAAACTTAAACACATAAAAACGCTTAGAATTAATACAGTAAAAATTCTTAATGAAAATTTGAAAAAAAATTTTTACAGGCCCACAATGAATGAACCTCTCTAAAGATGCCACTGTTTGTCTAAATAATTTCTTACTCACGTAAACTTACTTTAGATGTACACATGATGTTCTTGCAATTCCACTCTTCTCTCGATGTCTTGAAGCAAAACTTGGCCATTCATCACTTTGTGTACTAGCAGTCGCCGATTCTTCTATTTACTTACCATTTGTTCATTACAACACAGAGCTAAAGGACTGCTTCCTCTGTCGTCTTTCCACTCTTTCTCAATAGTCTGATAAATCTCCATTATCTTTAGTTACTGATCATTTTTAAAGATTTTCAGGAAATTGTTAATTACTAAGAACTTTCTTTTCTAATAAAAGCCTGAATAACAGGAATTCTATGCATCAAACTTTGCCTTGTTATGTTGGTCATGAGATATATATTGTTGAATCTTGCTTAGTGTTGGTTCATTGCGTTTTCACACGAATGTTGATACTTATTGTTTCACAAACTTTTCCTTGCATTGTTGGTCGTGAGATATATATTGTTGGTCCGTGTAGAGTGTTTGTGATCAGCGTGTTGATACCATTGTTGATAAGTAGTGTTGCACAAACTTTGCCTTGCATTGTTGTTCATGAGATATTTCTCATTAATATGCCCTTCCATAACCATGAATATTGATTTTTTATCAAAAATTATTATTATTCCGATATCTGAGGTTGACAGACACCTTTATCATGCTTTGACGGTAAAGTATGCAAAATTTTATCAAGATTGGAATAGAACTGTAGATTTGTACAAAAAACAAACCCACAAACATCCTTCTTTATATATAGAGGAAGATATATTTTATTATAATTTTTGCAAATTGTCTATACAACTAAAAGGATTAAAAAAATGATCACAAAATAGAAAATATTATATATGCAAATATTTTATGATTAATATTTCCTTGCTGTTGTCTCCTTTTTATAATATTCAAGATTAACAATATACGAGGGTTGGGGCATAAGTCATGACAACTATTTTTTTTTTCTCATTGCTAAGGGATGGTATCCCAAAATGTCATATGTCTCGAGGAAACCGTTCATACATAGTATATTTCCACAACACCAGATGGCTCTGCGATTTCCTATTGTTGCATTGAGAACAATGTTAAATCAGTTCTTATTCAACCGCCGTGCAGGATGGATGTAACTCGTGTTGACCAACGCTCGTATATCAATATAGCCGGTCTCCGCTGGCTTTGGTAAGAAATGGAGCACTCACTATACTCTCCGGACTTTTCTATATGTGATTTTTACCTTGTACGGACGGTACGGAACCATTACGTGGTAGACAGCTTCGGACACGAATGGACATTGCAAATATTGTGCAACAGGAGATGACCAGATTTCAAAATGGTGAGAGAAATGGTGAAGCAGATGAATGGCCGCCTGTCACATCGTTGGCAGCGTACTGTGAACGTTCAGGGGACTACTTTGAGGCTTTTTAGAACGGGTATGTGTGATGTAATGATTCGGGAACATTAAACTTGTAATGCTATATTAACTTCCCTAATAAACATGAAGAGCAAAATATTTCCGTGTTGCTAAATGTCCGTACATTTCCTCCATTCCTTGTCCTTTCATCTATATATTTCGCATTTTCCACCCACGATCAAATTCTCACAAAATAAAAATAGTTGCCATGACCTCGTATATTATAGCTTATACTTACAATGATATAAATGCAATAGTAATTTTAAACGATTAAATGTTTGTGAAAACGACTAAATGTTTGTGAAAGAGGACTAAATGATCGTGAAAAATGACTGAATGTTTGTGAAAAACGACTAAATGATTGAGAAAAACGACTAATTGAATGTGAAAAAGCTGTAAATGAGAAAAGAACATAATACAAAAACCCTGGAATACAACAAAAGCTATTAATTAAAAAATAAAAATTATAAATAATAAATTACATCAAAATAAAAAGCTGACGTTTTGTAAAGAGACTATCCTTTATCTAAGCTAAAAGTATAATGTCACGTGGATATCGTCGGCAACCGACAAGAGCGTCGGAGAAAAACGACGTAGATGACGACGATGACGTCGAGCGAGCCGCTCCGAAACACGTGAGCATGAAGCAAGAGAAGAGGGAGAAAAGCGATCGTCGGCGACCGAGAAGGTCATGGTCTCCGTTTCAGTACGATAAGGCGCAGAGTCAATGCCCTCGTAAAAGGCGCCGGAGCGACTTCAATGCCAGAAGGAAGTTTTCGCCGAACTGCGGTTTGCAGGTTACGGGAACAAGAATTTGGCAGAGCGACGGTCACGACGACGAAGGAACGTTGAACGCAGCCGGCGAGCAAAACGTTCAGGACGTCGAGGAGCCGAAGTTTCCGAGGCAGCAAGGTGGGCCAGAATTAATCTTCTCCACCGAATGGGAGAGCCGCCTAAAAACGATTATCGAGCGGGCCATCATTTTCGGGTTTGTTTTATGCACATATGCGGAAGTGTTGTCAGTGTCTTAATTTCTGTCTTAAATCAAAAGCAAAACAGCAAGTTCTATTCTTCTTTTTATGTTTATATCATATGGCTAAATATATATATATATATACATATGGTTAATTATTCGCCTCCATCTATTTTAGTGCATTCTGAATAACGTTATTTCGACCAAGATAAAAGTGTTGTACAAAAATTCAACTAGTAATGCGTCATTAAGGTCTAAGAGACCAAGTGTTGTGCTATGCGTTAATTTAGTAGTATTAATCTACTTCAGTGTCTATAGAATAAAGTTATTCCGACCAAGATAAGAGTGTTTTACAATAATTCAACTATTATTGCGTCATTAAGGTCTAAGAGACCAAGTGTTGTGCTACGTGTGTAATTGGTCGTATCAATCTATTTTTAGTGATTTCAGAAATAAAGCCATTCCGACTAAGTTAAGATTGGTTTCCAATAATTCTGTTATTATTGCGACATTAAGTTTAAAGGAACCAAGTGTCTTTCTATGTGCTATTGGATCTAGAGTGCTTAATTCGAGAGTTAAGCTGATGTAGCTTAATTATTCCTGTGAAGCTCGAATATTTCGTTGGAAGGCGAAAGTGCATTCTTTTCTTCGAAAGGAAGTGTAATTTTATGAATCAAGTGTTGTGAGTGCAATTTTTGCGAATAGCACAAGATGTGGGGTATATAACAGTATTTATGTTTTGTGGACTGTTTGTACCTTACGAGTTAGTAGTGCAAAGAGAGTGAATATATTATTGCTTTGTGTATTGTTTGATTTACACTGCTCAAATTCACGAATGGTGTGTTTGTGTGTGAAGTCAAGTTACTGATATTTGTGTTATGGTTCAGAATCTTCGGGCTGATAATCCAGGGGATGTCGTCCAAGATAAACGATCTTCTTGTTAGTAAAGTATTCAGCGGAAGTGGCAGTGTACACGTCTCGTAACATTTTATTTAGCTACCAGCGCAATTATCTACAAAGATAAGAATTGTTCGATGAAGAAATTTTATTAATACTACGGGATTCTGGAACTTTTTCCTAATTTGAACTTTCCACTGTGCGAAATCGAAGTGATTTTCAATTTTACGTACTTTTGTAATTTGGGTTCCATTTTCAAAAATGCCATGAATAAAGAATTTTTATTTTATTTATACGTTCCCGCTTTTCTTGTCCCACTCTGCTAAATCCACGTGACATATAATGCTCTAAATGTAAAGAATATTAGAGAATTACCCTTTTTGCTTTGATAAATGATAGTCTCTGTCCGAAGCGTCAGCATTTTATTTTGATTTTATTTATTATTTATAATTTTTTATTTTTAAATATTATTATTTATTTATTTTTTCATTTTTAATTAATAATTTTAATACATTTTTGAGGATTGAGTATCAGTAAGTCCGGAATACAAATCACAGTGGGTGTCCGATTTTTTTATTATTTTAAGACTACCCAAGATGACATTTTATACACGAAGGTGTTGAATTTAAGAGTTCCAAATTACAAAGCAAGCTTAAGAGGCAATGATTTTTAAAAATTTGTTTTAAGACAGTAGTTATAGAGAAAAAGATCAGAGTGGACATGGTGCAGTTTACTGTTGCAATTGAGCGATTCATCAAATAAGTAGTTTATGTTTACATTGGTTTTATATCTGAATGGTTCCTGAATAAAAAATTCAAGAACAATTTTACTATTCTAAAATTATATAAAAATATAATTGGCTGATCTTAAAATCCTTTTACTATGCTATTAAATCATGGATTCATGTATTATATTATATTATTTTTGACCTACCTGGTACTCCAGAACAAATTGTTTTAAAAATTTCCGAAGTCTATTGCGATAGGCATAGAGAAACTGTCTGATCGGTATCCCTTAAGTCGTGGTCGTAAATTGAATGGTATGCATATTTAATAACAAGGAACAAAAAACTCCATATGAACAAAGGTCAAACAACGCACCTTTTCCGAGAAAGAATGACTTTATTACCAAATGGAGCACCAACCCCAAATGACTTCGGTAGTGTCTTGTGTAACTTGACCATTTTCGTGCAAAATTCACCAAGCAATTACGACTTACACCCTCTGCGATGGCAATCCAACTTGTGCTGGTGGTTGGATCCTCTTCCACATGCTGCAGTACGGCCTGTTCCCATGCACTGGCCCCAACGGTTCGCGAACGTGCTTCGCGGGGGTGATGTTAAATGTACCAGTTGTCACGTAAACGCTGGTGAAGATGTAAGAACATGCAACGTTCAGGGTGTCATCAGTTTGGGTATGTGTCTCTGTAAAGACGTGCTGTGTCTACTGCATTCCCATTTGCATGACCGTACTTGAAATGCATATCCACCAGCTTGGCATTGCTGTAACCTGCTGCAGCCATGTAGTCTCACTCAAACACTGTCCAGGCAACGAATCACTAGGTTTACTTCCTTCCATTCACATGAACAGGGTATTCCATTTACATGGCATTGTTCTACCTATGTTCATAGGGAGTTGCTTGTTCCTTGTTATTGAATATGCATACCTTTAAATTTACGACTACGACTTACGGGACACCCTGTATATGCTTGCCAAATCAATTTCATTAGAAGAAAAAGCTTTTTATACATCGATCTCATGCCTAACAAATGTGTTTATATCAAATGCACAAAAGGTCGGTGCAATTATTTTAGTGAATGGATGTTTTAAACATTAAGTTTTCAGGCTAATATTTCTGATCTATATTTCGTTATTGGTTAAGTCTCGATCCCAGTCGATCAAACACGAGGTATACACGGTTGTTATCTGTATATAGGCATCATCCAGCCTCACGTTGTGAAAAACACATTTTACCTGTTCTTATGTATCATACAAGTGTTGCATGCTAGAGTAGAAGTGAGTTATCATACGTTTCACTTGCCATACTACTTTCCAATAAGTAAAAGGTCATCAACACGATTGAAATTTCAGTTCATTCCGACAATGTCCATTTGTTCTCGTTTTTATCTGTAAATAGTCATCAAGTTAAAATAAATAGAAAATTCATCCAAATAAAAACATGAAAATTGTTTATTAACCCAAACTAAAAAAAATTAACCTAACAACAAAAAAATATGTAAAAAAAAAAAAGGAATCTACCAGGAAGGACAAAGAGCCCTCCAAACCCCTGACATAAATGTAACATTCAAAAAAATGAATATCTAATAACATCGAAATTTAGAATTTTTTTCCCCAAATTTTCCAAAATCCAAAAAATCCCCCCACTATCAATTTAAAACAATACTATGCCAACAAACTATGCTAATCAAACACACGAATTTAAAAACAAAGTAGATTGAAAAGTGTAATGTCTGTGGCCTGACTTTGCAATAAAGGTAAGAATATATACAATTAAAACCAGCTCGATGATGTCTTTTACAAAAAACGTCTTCTAGGATGAAATTATTCATGATGTACAGTGTCCTTGATGGAAAGGGCTAAATGGTGCGATGGATAACACTTGAAAACGTTCGTAGAATACATCAGCACAGAATTAATGCAAACTTCAAGAACACAAGAGGGAAAAAAATTATAGGCTTAACTGCTGACATTGACGGAGATTTCTTTATACAATGATGATAATAAAAAATGATGATATTGAAAATCTTCCAAAAAAGAATTTTGTAGTCAAAATGTTTAAACATAATGTGCCCATAAAAATTCACAAAACTTTAACTTTTTCGAACAGACCAGCTGCTCATCTTTAGAATAATGAAGGAGGGAGATACCGACAAAAAAATAACAAATAAAACTAATACCAAAAAAATAGAAAATAGAGTCAAGGGATATGACATTACTCATAAAATGCTCCAATCACTGTGAATATCGTACGACGCTTTGGCCAGAGTACAATCGGAATTTTTAATAAAGAGGGCCTCCTTTCTTATGCGTTTATTCAAATTTTGTTCCCTTCCCAAAACCTTTACAGCCTTCAAATTTATCTTATGGCCCGTAGCATGACAATGTCTGGCCAATGCATAATCACAATGATTGAGCCTAATTGCTCTCTCGTGTTCTTGTAATCTGAAATATAGAAAGCGACTAGATTGACCCATGTAATTAGCATCTTAGACAGAACATGGAATTGGATAAATAACATCATTTTTATTTACTAGCTTATGAAAAACCAAATCATTATTACATAGTTCCTGGAGATTACATTGATCAACATTAATAATGTTTTGATCCACGCTATCATCTCAAACATGCATGTTGACCAATTTCTGTCTAAGAGTGTTACTTATTTTAGGAACTATTTGGATGTTTTCTCCTTGGAAACATTTTTTAATTGCAGAAAACTTTGAATCATAAGCCATAGAAACCCTTTTTCTCTGTTCAATAGAGTTAAGAATACTCATTTTTCCTTTCTGAAAGCTCCGAATCATCATTCTCTTAAGGAAATATGTAGGATACTTATTTTGATTATTTTGTTAATTAATTTATGTATATATGAGGGCAACATATTAGGAGAACATAACGATTTAACTCTCTCTATAAAGTTCTGTATTGTGTTTATCTTATAATTTAAGAAAATTTTTGAAAGATAATGAGGCAGATTATTCCCTTGAGACTCCTTTTCATATATACTAAAAGATAACATGTTTTGATTTTTATATAGATCTAAAAACTGTAGTTCTCGTTTTTCAAACTGATGACACTTGAACTCAAATTGGGAATTGGAGGATAAAGAGGAGGTCAGAGTACATACGTCCTCTACGTTGGTATTTGTTAGAGAAAACTCAGATATTTTATATAAAAATAGATATATCTTTATTTGTAATTAATTACTCTATTTTTTCTATTCTTTAATTTTTTATTTACTGTTCTTCAGACAGTGATTGTTGAGTATATATTTTTTTAATAAATCTCCACGTGATTATCACTGTCTGCAGCTAGTTGTCCCTCGCGAATAATTTTCGTGATCACGAAGATGTGTGTCCCACTATTGTTGATGTTCTTTCGATGGTTACTGTTTTTTTTTTCAGACAGACCATTTCCAGCTTCTGGCATGACCAGTCGTTACTCCTTCTGGTCCTCCACGTTCTTACTAGCCTGCAGCATGGCGTTCAACTTCCATTTATCATTTTCATTCCAATTCTCTGCAAATTACTCCTACCCTGTCATTCGATGTTTAGTTTCTTATTGAATTTCTCACCTTCTCGCGGCAGTCATGATTTTTTACCGAGCAGCATTGTTTTAATTTCTTTTAATGCTATTTCAACAATAACGCACATAAGGGACGCAATGCTGCACATTACAATTCTTATTTCCCATTAATAATTAATTATGATTTTGCAGTATTTCTTTAGACATTAAATGGGAATTTGAAATTTCTTTTTTCCTTCTTCTTAATAAGGAATTGGTCTGTCTCAATTTTTTTATATTTAATCTCAATTCGCTCAATGTAGCGATTAATATTTCTCGTTACAGTGTTTTGCTGTATTTAACGTACATTTAAGTATTTCTTTATTTTATTCCGAAAAATATGTTCTTTTGTAATTGAGATCGCAATACCTATTCCTCAATTAAATCATATTGTATAGAACATTCTTTTGCACAGAATTTTTGTATTTTATAAATAAATATCGCAATTTTTAAACCAAAATAAAAGTCTTTTAACAAGCCACGTTTTTTCTTAAGTTTTGGGGTTCTTTCTTTTAAAGTACCATCCATTAAATTCTATTTATTTTGCTTCCCCCTGTTAACGTATGGGGTAGCAGAGGTTCGTGGTTTCTTTTTTTTATTTTAATACAATATGGGGGAATCATATTTTGAAGAGGGTCGTTCCCTCCCTAGGCCAACGAGTGCCAATTATATTCAATGGACGTATCGAGTTTTAACCTTTCTCAAAACCAAAGGGCTAGTCAAATATGTCCAATAAAAGATCTCTCTTACTACAGAAGCATCAGCCAGCTCATCCATGCGCCTTGATTGGGCAAGAGTACGGCATTACCTCCTGAGTATGGTGAGTGATGATATTGTCACCATGCTTCAAGATGACAATCCCTATACAATGTGGGAAGCAATTAAGCATCGATATGGAAGGCCGGATTCAGTGACACAGGCTGAAATAATGCGGCGTCTCTCACCTTGCGTTTCCTAGGCACTGATGATCCGAATGCCTATGTAGCAATAGCGCTACAAATCCGTGCTCAGGCTGGAGCCGTGTCCCTGGTTCTGGATGATAAAATTTTGATTGACCATATGGTCGCAGGTCTATCCTCAACTTAAACTCCATTGAGACTCACGGTCCAATCAAACCCATCAATGTCAATTGAAACCTTTCTGAGTCAACTAAATAAGGTTTTTATGGACCACATCACACTAAATTCCTCAATAGGTGTAGGTTCGTGTGCCACCTCTGTTTCTTCCCCGCGTCCACATCCAAATGCCTGTCGAAAAAATGACGTTACATGCCATAATTGTACAGGTCGAGGACACGTAAAAACGGTTTGTCCGTCCAAAATTTATTCCACTACTGCAGCTCCAGCTACTTCACACACTGCGGTACCCTCTCGTTTGCAAGATCCTGCATCAACAAAGCGCATACTTCGTGCATCGGCTTCACGTCCTAAGTTTAAGCCTCGCAAATCGGGTACAAAAATACAAAGCAAGAAACCTGGAGCCAACTGTGTTGGTGTTCCAAACAAGGATTGGATAGTTGACACGAGCAGCTCATTTCACGTAATTATAGAAAAACAGTTCTTTGATTCTTTTCAAAGCTGCCATACTGCAGACCCTAAGAAAACGATTGCTGCCATGGGTAGTGGTGCAGCAAGCGTGTTGTTAGATTCAGGAGCAGTTTTAAAACTCTATAACGCGCTTTATGCCCCAAACGCGCGCCTTAATCTTGTCTCCATAAGTCAATTATCAAAGCAGGGTTACAGTCTTCTTTTTGGCCCAACTGGTTATTCCATTACCTCACCCAAGGGCACGACCATCACTGCGCAGGAGGGCGTGGAGGACCTCCCGTTCCTTCCCGTGGTCTCAAATATCCATTCCATTTCTGAACGGACCACCCATTGCTTTCAATGTCTGTCACTTATAGTGACATTCACAATGCATTGGGTCATCCGTCATCAAAAAACTCACCGCAGCCGAGAAACACCATAGCATGCTCGGTCTTGACGTTTTGCCGCCATTAATTGATAACCAACTATGTGTTGCATGGCTTCAGGCACGATTATACAACGCCCCTCACAACATTGTACAAGTTCTATGGTCAACCCGTCCTTTACAGCTACTTCATGTGAATACAGTGGGACCAATGCCAACCACTTCTGTCCATGGAAACAAATTCCTGTAGCCCTCGATGATTTCTCACGAAATCTTTCGTTTGTGCTACTCCGACAAAAAGTGAAGTGCCAAAAGCGTTAATAGACTTAATACTAAAGTTACAACGATCTACAGGACAAAATCTGGTGTCTATACGTTCCAATAATGGAGCAGAATTCACCAATGCGGAGCAAGGTGAGTTCTGTACGAAGCAAGGCATATCTCAACAATCCACCGTTCCTGAGAACTCCCAGTCAAATGGTGTTGCTGAGAGAACAGTACGCTCCATATGCAATGAAATTCGAGTTCTTCTTGCATTGTCAAAAGTTCCGCACTGATTCTGGGACAATGCTGCGACTACACCAGCATTTAATCTGAATTCGTTGCCTAGACAAGGTCAAACTAGGTCCCCTGAAGAGATATGGTCCAAAAAGAAACCGACTATCAAATATCGTGCTCCTTTTGGTTGCCTGATATACTCTTATATACGCAAGTCGCACCGATTATAATTTGATGCTAGTGCCAAAAGTGGTGTTTTTATGGAATACTCCGCTTCATCCCCTGGGTACCTTATTTATGCGAGCACGTACCGTTCGTTTCTTTTCTTAAGTATTTCCAGAGTTCACAAGAAAATCAGATCTATCATCTGTTCCTCTGGTATTTCCAATTCCCATGGAACCCCAAGTCTTTGAAGCACCACAGCCTGATGAACCACATATCATTCAGAGTGTATTGCCAATCTCACCCATTTTAACATTAGACGAGAGAAGATAGCAGGTCCTATCTGATATTGAGGACACGCTGGTGGTCACACCTACATCAGAAACCACATCGACAGAAGATGCTCCAGTTTGTTCGTCTAAATCATCAGTGAAGTCCCACAACCGGTATTACGACGTTCACAAAGATTAAAAGAGAAGGCAGAAAAACAACGTGCCGCTTTATGTCATCCTGACTTTACTGACTCCGACTTGCTAATCACTCCGCAAATTGAATTCACCGAATGTGAATTAGAGCTTCCACCACCGAATGTCAAAATTTTAAAGAGCAAATGGATCTACCGCATCAAATACAATCCTGATGGCTCAGTGTCCAGATTCAAGGCAAGATTGGGGGCTATCGGTTCGTCACAAGTCTATGGAAGCCAGTATGAGTTAACTTTATCACCTGTCATCACAATGGAATCACTCCGCCATAGCTGCAAATAGAGGGATGTCACTGCGCCAGTACGACGTCAAATGTACATATATTCACGCACCGATAGACCACACCATATATATCTATCGCCACCCAAGGGATTATCAACGCCAGTTAATCACGTCTGCAAATTGCGCAATTCACTTTACGGCCTCAAACAAAGCGGAAGATGCTGGTACGTAAAATTGTGTCAGATTCCAACCCGATTAAAATTCACTCCATCCAGAGCAGACGATTGTTTTTTCTACTACACCATTGCTGGGTGCACCATTCTCTTAACAGTCTACGTGGATGACATCGTGGCAGCAACAACAATAGCTGTCGATCTGTGAAACAAGAAATCGACCTCGTGGAGTTAGGAATGGTAAAGCATCTGCTAGGTATGAATGTGTCACAAGTGAACGGTTCAATTCATCTGTCACAGGCATATTATATCAAGCAAATCCTGCATGATTATGGTCTTCAAGACATCAAACCAAATACCATGCCACTAAGCCCTCATGTGAACCTTGATGATACTGCGGATTCACAACCGGTCGATTCTACCAATTACCAATCTCTTCTCGGTTCTTTAATGTACGTAATGACTTGCACGCGGCCGGATATAGCTTTTGCAATTACTAGGCTGTAGACATATGTTAAATCGCCTACACATTTGCATATGACTGCTCTTAAGGGTGTCACTTCTTATCTTAAACACACCTGCGATACATCACTCATTTTCACTACATCTACAGGTCCTTTGTGTGCATTCGCTGACGCTAGCTGGGGTGTCTCCCCACAGAGTAAAGGATACTCTGGAATTTTGATCAAAATGGGGAAAAAATACCATAACCTGGTCATCTAAAAGCAACGATTAGTCGCCCTGAACAGCTGCGAAGCCGAAATAATCACAATAAACGAATGCGTGAAGTCACTGAAATGTCTTTGGGACCTCATAACCGAGTTTGGACAGGGGGAATTTGTTTCTTACCCCACAATCATTTATACTGACTCAGCGTCTGCCATAGCATGTCTGGGAACATTAGAATCGAAGAGCAGGACAAGACACATCTTGAGATTGCATAATTTCATCGCGCGAGAAATTAATCTTCAGAATGTGATTCTTACCTACTGTTCTTCCCCGGACATGCCGGCAGACGCACTAACTAAACCTTTACCTGCCCCTGCTTTACGCAGATTCCTGAATTTGTTATCCTTATCTGAGCAGGATAAATAATTATATATATTAAATTACTTAACTTATTGGTTTGCTGGCCTACACGAGGGTATTTACAAAGTGTACCTTGTTCCTTTAAACTTCATAATTGCAAAGTAATTTACTTCGCGGGATGAGAGGGGTTCTAAACGCAATATTTTTTTGTTAAATGACTTTAGCTTTAAAATCACAAAAAGATATTTTATGGGCTTGTTCTTACCTTACGTGAAGGCAGTAACCACATTGTTTTTTTATACATGATATGTATTTTTTTACATTTATTAACGTTTTGTACGTTTAATATACATTTTAATGATGGTATGCCAAAATGCAATATACACTTTTTGTCTTCTTTTGCTAAAAAAGCAAAACATACTGTGTGTGCATTCAAAAATGAAAGGAAATAATAAAGGCATATATGTGTTTATTTGTTTATTGTAACTTAGACAGGTTTTTTTTTTAATCTATTTATGTAACGTCAGTACCTAAACTTCTATCTGTACAAATGACCATCAATTTTTTGTGTTCAAGAAAATTACAGGGGGGCTTTGTTCGGGAAAACTCAGATTTTTTATGTAAAAATAGATATAATTTTATTTGTAATTAATTATACTATTTTTTCTATTCTTCAAGTTTTTTTTACTTTTTTGCAGACAGTGATTGTTGAGTATACAGGGTGGTCCAAAGTTTGCCCCCCCCCCCTTTTATTTTTTGAACCGAAGCACATATGTCAATTTTGATGAATCCAATGAATAGGAAGTTGTGGGTGGCCTATCCTATGGTGCACTTTTCATCATCCCAAATATGCAAATTAGGACACATTCAAAATATATCTCAAAAACCGTAAGGGATAGAAAAAAAAACCCAATTGCAAACTTGTTCAGCATAAAAAAGCAAAAAAAAAAAAAATCATCCAAATCGGACCAACCAATCACACACAATCAGAAGATCATGTTGACCATTTCCGGAACATTGTAGCTTGCCATCCTGAATTGTTCTGTCTTCTGTGTGCTGAAACATGCTTATTATTTGCTTTTCCGCATGAAAGTGAATGCGAGTATGGTAATTTATGTTAAGTTTTTGATTTGCATTTACGGAAATATCAACATTCAGTTTTCCTTGTGCAGTGTGACTGTTTGTAAGCTACTGTTTTGGGAAGGGAACAAAATTTGAACAAACGCATAATAAAGGAAGCCCTCTTTATTAAAAATTCCGATGGTACTCTGGCCAAAGCGTCGTACGATATTCACAGTGATTGGAGCATTCTATGAGTGATGCCATATCCCTTGACTCCATTTTCATCCTTTTTAGTATTAGTTTTATTTGTTACTTTTTTGTCGGCATCTCCCTCCTTCATTTATTCTGAAGATGAGCAGCTGGTCTGCCCGAAAACGTTAAATTATGTGAAATTTTATGGGCACATTATGTTTAGACAATTTGTCTACAAAATTCTTTCATCTGGAGGATATTCAATATCGTCATTTTTTATTATCATCATTGTAGAAAGAAATCTCCGTCAATGTCAGCAGTTCTGCCTATAATTTTTTCCGTCTTGTGTTCTTGGAGTTTGCATTGATTCTGTGTTGATGTCTTCTTTGAACGTTTTCAAGTGTTATCCATCGCACCATTTAGCCCTTTCCATCAAGGACACTTTACATCGTGAAGACTTTCATCCTAGAAGACGTTTTTTCTAAAAGACTTCATCCGGCTTGTTTTAATTGTATGTATTCTTACCTTTATTGCAATCTTCAGGCCACAGACTTTAGACATTTAAATGTACTTTATGTTTTTAAATTCGTGTGTTTGATTGGCATACTTTATTGGCATAGTATTGTTTCAAATTGATAGTGGGGGGATTTTATGGATTTTGGAAAATTTGGGAAAAAAAATCTAAATTTCGATGTTATTAGATATTCATTTTTTTGAATGCTACATTTAAGTCAGGGGATTAGCGGGCTGTTTGTCCTTCAGGGTAGATTCTTTTATTTTTTCATATGTTTTTGTTGTTGGGGTTAATTTTTTTAGGTTGGGTGAATAAACAATTTTCATGTTTATATTTGGAGGAATTTTCTATTTATTTGTATTTAATATAATACTCAACGTTTTTAAATTTAATTAGTCATGAAGTTATACGAGCTTTAAATTTTCATGAAGTTATATGAAGTTCAAATTTAATTAGTCGTATTTTCTTAAGAAACAACTGCAGAGAGAGGTCACCTCATTTCTTTTTTTCCTCATACATGAAATAAATTACTTCAAGCATATCCCTTATCACTGGAACAAAGTTACAATTTTTTATTTCTATTTAAGTCAGAACGGACATGATTTCCCTGCGTTTAGAGGGTTAGAAACTCACACAATTAAGTTTCAAAATTTCCATTGGACTAGTATCACTTAGTATAGAGAAATAAATGGATACTTAAGCGTTTTTGCAGACGCGTTTCGATATTACATCATCTTCAACAGGCATTAACAAAAGTAACAACATTGATATTTATTCACTTGTTATTGAGTAACAAGTGTGTATTTATAAGTCTGTTTACCCTAGCAACATAATTACTGAAATACCTGGGTTAAGTTCTTGGTTGACATTCTCTAAAGGTTGGTGTAGCTATTTTTAAACAATCATTCGCGATGGAAAGCAGTTGTCGGTAGTGCACTTCAGGAACAAAATAGTACTTACTTTACGAACAAGCTTCGTATATTTCAAGGGCTAAGCTCCCTTCATCAGTGAGTGATTTAACAGATAGAGAACTCGGTATTTATAATAAAATTGTAACAAATAAACCAGTTTCAAAATTTAAACAATCAAAAACCAATTATAAGAAGGTCAACATGAAGCTAAAGCAACCAAATCAGCCAACAAGAACATAGGCCCGAGTTGTAGGTGTCATGTGTCTTAGTTGTGTAACGTCAAAAAGCGTCAAATTCGTTGTCGAGAAAATATCTTACCCGGGTAGATATTGTTAAGCGCGCGTCGTCGGTAACAATGAAGTGGTTAACTTGAATAGAAAAATAAATATTTTTCTCATATTTACCCTGTCAGTTTTTGTTAAAAAAACACTTTTTCCTATTACTTGAATCCTATTCGAACCGTTTATTGCATTACACTCTTTTTAAACGCAATCATTGCAGGACTCTTATCACAAGCATCGTTTTTTCCTTTTATTTTTCAGGGTAAAATTGGGGAAAAATTTTTAATAAATTATTTTCACATTTCGTTGTCAGCTTCATGTAACATCAAATAGCGTCAAATTCGTTTTTGGCGCTACAGTCGGTAAATGTAAAAACTTAAACATACGCGTTTTTAATGTTTGATTAGATTATTCCTATTTTGCAGGTTTCAAATCTGTTTATTTCAAGCAAAGATACGAATGCTGGCTTCAAGAAAATACTCTTGAAAGTGTTTATTTAAAAACTTTTTTTAAACCACTATTCAGTTTTAGAGGAACACAAAAATACAACAATGCAAACAATTTTTAAAATATTTGAAAATTAAAAATCAACTGAGTGCCGTAAAACAAAAGGTGTTAATTAGCGAAAACTGTAAAGAATCTTGGAAAAAATTAGTTGGTCAGAAAAGAAAAGAAAATTGGTAATTAGGCAAAAACATTCTAATGGACCAACATGGTCAACTGTTCCTAAAGGAACGGATATATTGTAGTGGTCCTTTTAGTGCTGCTAATTTTTTGGCTTTTTGACGGAGCTATGCCTCCATTTTTATAATTAAAAGGGCAGTTTTTACGAAGGACCTGGGTGTCCAGTACCAGTTTTCGGACTTGCTGCTCTTGCCAGTCTTGGCCACCATTAATGTTAAACCTTAAGTTTCCTTGAGTTGTGTGGGGGAGGTCAGTTCGTTGTCATGGAACCAGACTCTCTTTATATCCCGGCTCTTCCATTTCTAGAGGAACTGTTCTTTATGCACTATTATTCTAGGAGGTTGTCGTGACCCCTCCGTATCTTAATTTTAATAAAGGCTCCACATGTCGTGTTCTAAGTCGTCAAAGCATAGTGAGTTGTATTTTTCAAAAAACGGGTTATGTATTTTTGAGATCCTGACGGTCTTGTATAGTCTACCCAGACTAACACCTTATCGAAATAACTGATGCATTAGCAACCCTTGTGACTATAAAGAAAGAAAGTGGGCGCAATGTCCGACCTTTATTCGAGACAGCAGGAAGTTTGGGTTTCTTTATTTTAGCTGGCGAGGTGTATTTCTGGTGGGTATGGTTAGCGGGTAAAAAATAGATCCTAGATATCAATTTTCTTTGGTCATATTTTTACAATCATCGCAACTTTTTACAATCATCGCAACTTTTCTTAAGTCCCGGTCTGGTATTTTTCCTGGTAGTTGGGATTACCCAAAATAAAGTCTAATCGTCAGGCGGCATGTTTTCTCGGAGCCCACGAAATGTTTTTTTTTTTTTTTTTTGGCGTATGGTAATTTTTAAAATCGCTTTGATATTTTTTGTATTTATTTGAAAAGAAATCGTTATTTTAATTTTTTTAAATAAATATTTATTTTATTTTCCTTTGGTCCGCATTGTCTGTTACAATGCAATGTTTTTATAATGTCTTTTCTTAAGGTATTGTTATAATGAAACTCTTAATTATTATTTTCCGTGCGTCCGGGAAAATTACAGGTTTTCCACACGAGTTGGCTAGAGGATTTTTCCAGTCGTGCTCATTATCTTGGTTCGAATCTGTCCTTTTGATCTTTGGCTGTCGTATGGTGAGGACTGTTCCCCATGACAGGTCAAGCATTCTGTTGCAATTTTGAATCACAGGGTGGATTAGCCTTGAAGTTTTGAATATCGTTGGAAAATACACACCACTTTTGTTTATGTCAATGGACGTCTTTTACGACCAAAAATTGTGATTCTGCTATTACGGCATGATGGCCAATTGGAACAAAAATTTTCATCAGAATGGCTTTGGATCGAGCCATGCTAGAGCTTAGAGTAAGCAAACTCTCGTCGCGAACTGAAAATTGGTAAGCACCCCACAAAGTTCCCTCTTGAATTGCCAGTTATGAAGATTCCTGCGTTTAGATTTATGGAGACTGACCTGCATTTTTTATTCTCGATCTTAGGTTCGCCACAATTATTTTTTGCTTGCCTCATCTCCGGTTCCCCGTCTGTCTTGCCCTTAACTTTTTTTTCACCCTTGTTTATTCCTTTACCTGTTTTATGTGAACCTCTGAACTCGTTATGGTACCCTTGTCTTAGTTAATTCTGTCCTTTCACTTACAGATCCTTGCAGTAAGGCAAATCCTTTTTTCACCTCTCTTTTGATTTTACTTTTTATTTTTTTGTAAATCTTTTTGCTTTCGATTTTTCCCCCTCTCTTTGCTTTCGTTTTCTTTTGTTTTCTTATATAGTTCGATCTCCTTAGCGTTTAGAACTCGGGACCTGTCTAATGTGTTTCTATTCAACCAATCAGCTCTTGTGATTTCGATATGCCGTAAGCTTCTTGCGAAATTTTGCGATCTCCCCTGTTTGGCGTCACCTTTCGGAGCCCGTTTTACGTCGTTTCCCTTGTCGCTCTACTGGTTTATTTGGACACTCCCTTTTACTTGTTAATCATTTTCTTTTTCATTTTATTTTTTGTCCTTTCTTTGTATTGTTATTTTTCTTTGATTTCCTACTGCTTGTCCAACAGACGTTTCAAGAAGTTTCTTTTTTTCCTCATGTTTTAAAATTTTATATCCAAGCCGGATTGCTAGTTGACTCTCCATTTTGAGACGTGCAAATACTGCGGCTCTTTTCTAGACCGTTTCGCAGTGTTGCAACTGACAGCCTTTCGATCAACCTAGAAGATTTTGTATTTCATTATTTGTGTAAACATTATTCTAGTCCCTCAGTTTTGTTAGTGTACAAAATGTGACCGATTCATTACAGCAATAAACCTTCAAAATTTGCTTGGATTTCCTCCCTTTTAATTTAAGAACTCTTAACATTAAATTTATGAGAATTGCTTGGGCACTTCATTAGGAAGGATCCATAATTTCATATTCAATACTTAGTAAACATGTGTGGTGGTTTAGTTCTCTTTTGACTCAGCTAACCCCCACATCGGCTTAGTATAATTTAATTACCCTTTAAGCACGCAACAGTATAAAGGTGTGTGCTCACCTTCTTTAGGCACGCAACAGTGTAAAGGTGTCCATATGACTTTGGGTCCTGGTCTACTCCCTCGCTGCTAGTCAGGTGTACGAGACCAAAGGAATTCCGTAAGATGATGGAAAACCGCTTTTCCTACGATTTTTTGTCAATGGCGATAAAACTGAAATTGGCTGATAATTAGACACAACAAGGGGGTCACCATTCTTATTCAAAGGGTTAATATTCGATATTTTAAGGGCACGTGGAAATTTTCATCTTTTTACAATTTACGAGCTTAGATAATATGAGGCGTTGAGCGCAATAGTCGCCAAACCAACAATAATGTTGAAAAAGAGTAACATGTGGAAATAACTTGCTGATAGATTGCTGATAGATTGCTTTTTACAGTGCCATTGTGGCCCATCCATAGTTTGGTGTGCGTACCAACAGAGGTCGCTAAATTCCATTTTGCATACATAATAGGGAAGAATTCTGTGGATTTTCTCAGAACATATTTTTTTCGGCTTGGGCCACTTTTGCGCTCAACGCCTCATATAATCATATTATACCCCTGTACACAAAAGTTGCATAACATTTTATCCGAAATAGATAGTGGATAACAGGAGCCTTTAAACTTAACTGTCTTAATAAGCTTAATTAGATGTCTTCTATAGGGGACTTCAGGGTCTGAGGAAATGATACTTGAATGTACGGGTTGTTTAATTCTTTTTTCTGGCAAAGGGAAGTCAGTTGGTTGTCAAACCAATTAAGTAGGCTTCATAGGCTTCTTTCATCAGCTTTGGCGATTTAACAGAGTAACTTCTATGTATGAGCTGACAAATCTGGTTTGATTTAACATGTTGTCGAACTACTGTTGTTTTGGCGGCTCTAATTACCTTCTTAAAAGTTGAGTTAGTTTGTTCATACTGTTGCAAAGAAGAACCGTCTTGCAGAATAACATAATTTCTGTAAGCGGATAGTTTCGCTTTCCACTTACTATGTCGTTCCACCATCCGAACCGCTGCTTATCACAATTTCGTTTACGCGAAATTTGTAGTCCTCCAGACTTGCGGATATGAACTGCATTGCTACAGTTACAAGATATCCAAGCTGCCGCCAAGCAACCAAGCAGCTCCAGTTGGATATCTTATAACAGCAATGCGGTTCATATCTTCGGTAGCATTGCTGTTAGATAAGAGCACTGCTTGCGATAGGCAGGTCCCTGGTCCGAATCCAGGTCGCAGGAATTCTCCTTCCCTTTTTGATTTGTTATTGTAATATGCTGAAGAAGTTTCTTCAGTTTATTTATTATCTTCTGTTTGAAAACAAGCATTGTTAAAATAGTCTGCCACTGCAGTAACACTACCACTATATCCATCTCGTTCAATTGCTTTCCCTTCACATGTGTCAGTTTTGCTAAGAACTTTAGAAGAATTTAGAACTTGAGGCTTAGGCCTACACATGTCGATGGTGTCGTGCCCATCCTCGCTTGAACCACCATCATTCTCCAAATTCCTGCTAAAAATTCTCTCCTCCTTACTTCTTACGTCATCTCCGCGTTTCCTCTTGTCAGATACAACACTGCTACCGGGTGTCCCATAAATGAATGATGGATTTTGAAAATCAATAAAAAAAAGACGGAATGCCTTAGATATGAATTTTTTGCATCCTTATGCTTAGGAAATCAGGGAATTTTATCCAACCAAATTTCAAATTTAGTTCATATATTCACCCACAGGTGGCGCTGATAACTAAGAAAAAATAAAAACCGGTGGAATACTAACACAATAAATACCCGCTGTTCAACGGAAAAAAACATTTTGGTAGAGCCGACTTGCAATCTCAACAGCACACGTTACCAGCTTGACGACAAACTATGGAATGGCGAGCAGAAATACTTCCTTTTAACTATACCTGTTAAAGATCGCCTACAGCGCCATCTCTTGGTAGAAATGTTAACTAAATTTGAAATTTAGTGGGGGAAAATTCCCTGTTTTCCTAAGCATAAGGCTGCAAACGATACATATTTATCGCATTCCGTCTTTTTTTAATTGACTTTTAAAATCCATCAGTCATTTTTGGGACACCTGTTACATTCGCAGTATTTGTTATCAGAGCTCATTACTCGAGAGGAGCTCTAATAATTGGAATTGAATTGGAATTACTAAATTCTGTGTATTGCTTTTCAAAATTTATATTAGTACCAGCAGAGGACCCGGCATTGCCTGGGATAATTACGCTTGTAGGTAAACACACACACATACACAAAGAAACACACACACTTTTCCCAATCGTCTGAACGTTTGTTGGGAGCTGAAGGAAGGCACGTGTACTTCTTTTGCCTCATCGAGAGAGACTGCCCTATCTATATCGTCTGTTATATCCATTTCCTGTTCATTATTTATAATTCTTGGAAAGGAATGTTCTGTCATTGCATCATCATTTTACGTTTATTGTTATAATTCTTTGAATAATTTTGTGCTGATTGTTATTGGTGTATTGCGCATTGAGACCATTGTTTATGCGAACACGACTGGCTTATTGTTGCATAAACTTTGCCTTGCATTGTTGGTCATGGGATATTTCTCATTAACATGCTCTGCCATAACCATGAATGTCGATTTTTTATCAATATTAATTATTTTTTCGAAATCTGATGTGAACAGTGTCCTTCTTCATGCTTTGAAAGTCATGTATGCGAAATTTTATCAAGATGGGAATAAAATTGTAGATTTGTATACAAAAAAAACAAACAAACCCACAAACAAACCCGCAAACAAACAAACATCCTTCTTTATATATATATATATACTAGCAAAGGTACCCGGCGTTGCCCTGAGTTAATTACACTTGGAGATAAACAGAACAATCTCAATAAATTAAATTAAATTTTGCAATATCTTAAAAATAAACACATGAAAATGCTTAGAATTTATACAGTAAAAAATTTTAATGAAAATTCGAAAAAATTTTTTTTAAAGGCTCACAATGGCTGGACCTCTCCAAGGATGCCACTGCTAGTCTAAATAATTTCTTACTCACGTAATCTTACTTCAGATGTAATTTTGATGTTATGGCAATTTCCACTCTTCTCTCGATGAGCTGAGGCAAAACTTGGCCATTCATGTCTTTGTGCAGTCTAGCGGTCGCTGATTCTTCTATTTACTTGCTTCCTATTTGCTCAATACATCACGGAGCTAAAGAAATGCTTCCTCTGTCGTCTTTCCACTACTTCTCAATAGTCTGCTAACTCTCCATTATCTCCAGTTACTGATCATTTTTAAAGATTTTCAAGAAATTGTTAAGTACTAAGAACTCTCTTTTCTAAGAAAAGCCTGAATAACAGGAATTCTATGCATTGTTAAAAACTGAAACTTATCTATATTGCATCATCATTTTATGTTAATTGTTATAATTCTTGGAAAGATTGCTTTAACATTACATCATCATTCTGTGCTCATTGTTATTGGTGAATTGCGCATTGATACCAATATTGAAGCGAACACGATGGGCGTATTGTTGCACAAATTTTGCCTTGCATTGTTGGTCATGAGATATATATTGTTGGTCCGTGCAGTGTGTTTGTGAATTGCGTGCTGATACCATTTTTGATATCTATTGTTGTACAAACTTTGCCTTGTATTGTTGGTCATGAGATATTTGTCATTAATATGCCTTGCCATAACCATGAATATCGACTTTATATCGACATTTATTATTTTTCCGAAATCTGAGGAATACAGTGACCTCCCTCATGCTTTGAAGGTCAATTATGCAAAATTTCATCAAGATCGGAATAAAACTGTAGATTTTTATAAAAAAACAAACAAACCCACAAACAAACATCCTTCTATATATATATGATGATAAAGATAGAAGATAACTGCTCTTGTAGTTATATTTTGACTTTTTAATTTATTGTTAAACGAAATTCAACTACTTTTGAGCCATTGCATTTTAGTGTTGGCATGATTTTTTTGCACTCCTTTTCTTTATACGTCATTTTCAAGATCCATTTGAATGTGGGAAATCAATTTGCCCAGGACACTCAACCATCGGTGAACCTCAAGCCACCTATAACTTCTTTATAATGAACTTTATCCCAGGTTTATAACGGATTATTATGATAAGCCACAACGTTTTCGTTTAAAACTTTTAAAGGATTTGCTGCTACTATGCCCACTGGAGTTTTGTTTGTGTGTTTGGGAATTAGATGAAAAATGTAACTTGATTTCTTTCGTAATATTCATTTACTAATTCGTTTCTAATACATTTTTTTCTTGTACAATAATTTTGACTGAACCTTCTATTCTTGCCAGATAATTCGATTTTTAAATCCTTATAAGGTAGTTTCTCTTCCAAAATTGTTGCAATTTTTTCAAAAAAGGGTACCCGCTACTATTTAATATTTTCAAAATTTATTGGAACATTCTTATTGTTCTCATAGAAAGAAATTAGTTTTATATTGTTTTCTGGCATAACTCCGCTACCTTAAGTACGTGTTTGTTATAATTCCATTTACAGGAGTTGAAGAATTCGCTATTGTTTTTTTAAAGAATTTTTCTTCCCTGAAGTACTTGGATTTAGATTAATAGCGAGTACATTCATGAATGAATCTGTATTAATGCAAGATTTGTCTAAATTTGAATACTTTACTTCATTATTGGAAAAATCATCATTAATGACAAAGTGAATGTATTCCTCAACGTAGGCTATTTCTTATAAACATCAAGATCACTATAAATTAATGAATTATTCAGAGATGCACAATTTTATTAGAAACATCCCCTAAGATATCGGTATCTGCGATTCGCACTGGATATGCTCAATTGTATCAACTGGATCTTCATTTTCGGAAAGAGGACAAAGTCTGCAGGAGCCAAATCTGGCGAGTAGGGTGGATGTGGAAGCGAAATCATGTTGTTTTTCGCAAGTAACTCAATCTACTATCATTTCAACTTGATAGTAGCATATTTCCCAGAATATGTTGTAATTGAGATGACCACTTGTTTAGGTATTTAGAACCCGTCAAAATGGTGCTACTTATCTCCTGAAAAATATCCGCGTCTGCCAACTCTGAATCACTAAATTTGGCTTCTGAAATAACACTTACTTCCTTTTCTTGAATGGTAACATTACTGTTAGCAGAACTATGCCTGTTATTAATTAACTGCCCTTGGGATGTAATCCCTTTCTCTTCTTTAATAATTAGCACTCCAAAATGGGTTTCACTATTATCCTTTTTCTTTAGACAGGCAGAATTCAAACCATTCTTACTTCTACTTCTATTTCCCATCCGTTTTTTTTTTATTTTTAACATAGACCCGATGTAAGTTGTTAAAATCATCCAAGTCAGATACTATACATTTGTTTTCTTCTACATAGCCCATCTTGGCCCAACCATTTTTCATATATTTCGATGAATGAAAAGGTTTATTTCCACTTTTATAATTCTTTTGAGGGTCTTGAAGGGTGAATAGTACTAGAAAATGACCATGTATAGTAGGGAGGTACGTCAAGGGCGAATTTCCCCCTTTAACGGTTTTATAAATCATTAAAATTTGCTATTTTTTCGTTATTTTTCGCTATATTTTTCGCTATTTTCGATATTTTTTCAAAAAAAAAACGGAAAATCGATCAAATTTAAATGATTTTTTTAAACAATTAAAGGAGGTAATTCACCCCTTATAAACCCCCCCCCTGCTATAAATGTTCATGTTTTAGAACTTTTCAGCCCTCTAGCCCCTTAGAAGTATTTTAAAGGCTGAAATAAACCTTTTCAACCCTCTAAATCTATCGAAAAATGATAAAAATGGGTTGGGGGCATCCCTGAAAATGGTGGGTGATGGGGATAAACGAAAGTTATATTCGTATTCAGGAAGTAATTTTACATAAGAATCAGCTGAAATTGTGTCGGGGCTTGAAAATGTTTTTAAATTTGCAGACTAGTGTAATTATACGAGAAGCAGTGGAGTTATGTTGAATAAATTGGCAAAAGGTTAGTTAAAAAAATGTTTATATAAATTATTATTCACAGCCACATGCTTATAGTTTGATTCTCTAATTGAGAAGCAAGCCAATTAGGAGTAACAAAAATATGGTGTATTATATTAAATTATGCTTCACTACAAAAAGTGGCAAATAATGGATATGAACTGACAACATATCATAGACCCTTATATATCCTTAACACGACTCTATAATTAAAACAGTTTCATTTCTTGTAATGATATGGCTTGCTTCGTTCGGGGAAATAGGACCACTCACAAAAACCGAGAGGCGGCATTGCTAAGCTTTTGATAAGAAGGATATACCATCGTCTGCATTAGGCTAAATTAGAGGAATATTAGGATAAATTACCCTTATGCAGCCATAGGAAAGAAAAAGGAAGAGTAACACGCTTACCTGGGATTAATATTCTAGTGCATTAATCGTCCTGGAGACAGGCTTCAAGCCGCCATGATATTATATGGTGGAACACTCGAACAATTTCGTAACATCTTCCTTTCTCATATGCAATGATGAACCATGAACAGAGCAAGCATAGATAAAATATTCTGGCATTGCAGTAACACTAACACTACATCCACCTTGTTCAGTTACGTTCCCTTCGCATGTATCATTTTTCCTTAGAACTTTAAAAGAAATTATATATTTCATGTTTAGGCCTACCATAATAATAGAAGAGAAAGTACAACAGCTCCGGAGGCGGCCACACACCCTCCTGTTTTGTCATGGTCGCGCATTTCATCGATTTTGGTCACCGTTAGTGGTTATTATTCAATAAATGCACCCCATTTCTACAACCCTAGCGTCAATGAACTTCGGACACCTACAGAATTTTGGATAAGTACAACGAAACTAATTGTAAACAAATGAAAATTACGTTATTGAGTGCACAGATCTTTAGTACAACTGTGATATAGCATTTTAACATTAAAAAAAACGAGAAAATTAAATAAGCGACTTTTTGTAATCTTCCGTTTACAACACGTTGCAATGAAGTTCGTACACCGCACCGTTTATTGCACATTACCACTGAGTGGCGTCACCTTTCCGACGAATGACGCTCCGAAGTCGTTGAGGCATACTGGACACTAACTTCTGCGTTGTTTCTACTGGAATTTTGTCCCACTCTTCGGAAATACACGCCCGCAACTGCTGCAGTGTTCCAGGATTCCGCTGTCTGACTTTTCGCATTAAAATGCGCCATACATTTTCATTGGGTGACAGATCTGGGCTGCAGGCAGGCCAGTCAAGCACCCTGAAACGCTGCTGTTGTAGCCAAGCCTTGGTGTTCCGAGCAGCATGAGGCTTCGCGTTGTCCTGCTGAAAGATGCTTGGTCTTCTATTGAACAACTTTTGGCGGGATGGACGCAGATGCTGTTGAAGAATGTTTATATAGGCAGCAGAGTTAATAGTGCCCTCGCAAAAGTGAAGCGATCCTGTCCCGGCTGCACTCATGCAGCCCCACACCATCAGCGATGCAGGCTTCTCAACTTTCCTCTGGTAACAGTCGGGATGAATACTTTCGTGCTTGGTCCTTAGCACCTTGCGACCGTTGTTGCCATACATCACTGCAAAGGTGGACTCGTCGGACCATAGAACACTATTCCACTGAGCAAGGGTCCACTTTAGATGGGTTCTGGCCCATGCTACCCGGTGACGCTTAGCTACAGTGCTCATAAATGGCTTCCTGTTTGTAGCGTATAAGTAATAGTTGCATCTTCTGATGTAATGGCGGACTGTGCTTTCGGATATGGGTATATGAAAATATTCTCGAGCCCAAACAGTCATTTCACTTATGGGAGCATGCCTGTTTTTCACAATGTAACGTCGAAATACTCGTACGTTCCTAACATTCAATAATCGCTGCTTGCCTGGTGCAGTCCCTGGTTCTGTTTTCCCGATTTCTCTGAAACGCTTGATGATCCCATTAATAGTAGAGAGTGGAACTGATAATTCATGGGCAATAGCTCGCTGTGATTTGTTATTCTGGAACTGCTGTATATTTTTTTGCCGTATACACGTTTCTACTGGCTTACCACGTCCCATGGTTCAAACCAACACGAATACTGTGCTCTGTTGCGTGGACGGTGCTTTTAAAGCCTGATGCAAAGCATTCTGGGCATTTCTACAGCCTTCAGGAAAGTTCTATATGCTGGCAACCCCTTGTGTACGAAGTTCTTTGAAACCTGTTGACAACGCAATTTTACATAAATTTGAATAAATTATTTCACACCATTAAATCGATTTAGAATCGATGTTGATATTGTTACATATACTCAGTAAATCTATTTTCATTAGCCTGCAATCCTCTGTATGCACTTTTCACTGTGTTTTTAGCCAAATTAATTGGTGTCCGAAGTTTATTGATGCTAGGTTTGTATTATAAAAGGATCAGACAACGTAACTATGCTTCCAGTTTAGGGTTTAAAAAGTTTTTTGAAAAGTAATAGTCCCCACTCTAAAGCAGGTCTTTAGCTCCGTTAAATGCCGCCCATGTTGTCAGGCGGATTTTTGCTGAAACTGCGATGCTGCGATCGAAGTCGCGCGTATGAAAGGTTTCTCTGATAACACTGGTCTGCATGAAAAAAACCCCGACTCAATTTTGGCTGATTCTTATGTAAAATGATATCCTGAATCCGAATATGGCGTCCGTTCTTCCTCATCACCCACCGTTTTCGGAGGATGCCCCCAACCCAATTTTATCTTTTTTCGGTATATTTCGATGGAGGATAAGGTTTATTTCTGCTTTTATAATTCTTTTGAGGGTCTAGAAGGGTGAATAGTACTAGAAAATGACCATATATAGTAGGGAGGTACGTTAGGGAGTGAATTACCCCCTATAAGTGTTTAAAAAATCATTAAAATTTGATTAATTTTGCAGTTTTTCGCTATGTTCCCCTTATCTTTTATATATATATATATATATATATTTGTTCCATTAATAAAAATGTAAACTTACAGGTACTTGCTTTCCTTTTATATCCCGAGGTAGACGTTTCTGTCATCAAAAACCAGCAGTACTCTGCCAGTATAATCGCATTCCGATTCCCTGAAAATCTTTTCCCAAGCTTAGCGATGTCTTGCTTGAACCTTTCCCTATGTTCATCTGAAACTGCTCCTAAATTTCCAGGGAAGAAGTCCAGATGGGAATGCGGAGAATGCAGTTTAGGAGACATGTTACAACCAATATCCTTGTATGCTGACACCAATTTCTCGACATTAACGACATAATTAACACTTTTACATACATTTTGGAAAGCAAGCCATGCTCGTTTTTCTTTTTGGTTCAGCTGTTCAACAAATATCAAATCTTTGAAAAGTTGTGTAATTTGGGGGCCCACGAAAACTCCTTCCTTAATTTTAGCTTCAATTAGACGAGGAAATTTAGTTTTTAAAAATTGAAATGCAATACTTGTCCTCTCCATTGCTTTCACAAACAAGTTTTCATCAGTCCGAGTTTTATATGCAAAGGCGACAAAAATAGTTTCTTATGGGACCTGACGATTGTTAGCGACGTTTTTCTGACCAGGAGTAAACCTTTCTCGCAGAGGCCATTCCGTGTGATATAATGTTTGTCTCGGGTTCGGCTGTCCCATTCACATAGGAAGCAGAAGTACTTTGTGTAGCCTGTTTGCAATCCCGTTAGTAAAACCCACAACTTTTAAGTCAGTGCAAAGTTTCCAATTGTAATCATGATAACTGATGTTATCAAGAATTCGGCTGATGTTGCTGTAGGTCTCCTTCATATCTATTGATATCAGTAGAAGGGTGGATCATAATACTGTTCCTATTGATTAAACAGGTGGTGGCCTTACAGTATAACAGAGGGACATCAGGAGTTCCAACTAGTTTCGCCATTTATTCCCGGCTTTGTCATGGATATATACAGCAAGAGGCATGCAAGCCTTTATATACAGAACAGTGGTACAAATTATGCATATACATGAACCAATAGGATACAAAAGAATTAAAGAGGAAATAATGGCCAACAGGATAAATAGAAAAAGCACAAATTTTGAATTATAATGGCCAATAGAATAAAAAGGGTGTAAACGCTAATTTTTATAAATTATACAAAAAGAAAATATACAAAAGGATGGTGCGCGTATACGCGGACCGAAAAGAGAACTTATCCGGTTGTCTGAGGACAAGAGGATTTACAGAAAAATAAACAGGCAAGGAATAACAAAATGTAAAGGAAAACATAAACCATAATAAAGAAACCGAGAAAAAAGGGGTTCATAATAGATCAGATAAAGAGTTAAGTATTGCATATACATTAAAGTCTGTTTGATAATTGAGAAGCAGGTGGGGGGAGGACTTCTTGGCCTTGAATATTTCGATCGCTTCGAGGGTAGCAGTTTTTTCTGGCCTATTGCAGATATGCAGGACAGACATAACATCTTCTTGCGTCTTTAAAGCGTGTCCGGAATCTTCGAGGTGGTTTGCGTAGTGGGAAATACGATCTCGTTTTCTATACGAGTCACTGTGTTCTCTGAATCGTACTGCAAAATTGCGGGTCGATAACCCTACATAGAATCTGTCGCAAAACGCACAATTCAGGCGGTAAACTCCGGATTGGGAATATTTGTCGGTGTTGACGGCAGTGGGTGGATTCAGGATGCGGGCTGATGGTGTAGGAGTACGAAAAGATATTCGAAGGCCAAGGGACGATAAGAAGTTAGAGAGCTGGGAGAAACTAGGGCCCAGATACAATAAGGATGTCCATTTCTTGGGAAGGGGCGAAACAAGAGGGGAGGGGGAGAAGAGGGCCCGTCTGCGGCGGTGAAGAATACGGGAGAACATGGAGGTCGAATATCCATTGGCATGGGCGAGGTTCCGGATTATGCGGAGTTCGGATGAACTGGATAGGGGGCTGAGGGGGAGCTTCAGGGCACGGTCAATTAGGAATCTTAATGAGGCTTGTTTGTGGGTGGGGGGGTGTGAGGAGGAATGGTGTATTAAGTTGGAGGATGTGGTCGGTTTACGGAAGACGGAAAAGGAGAGGCGGTTAGTGTGGGGGTTGTTGGTAATGAGGATATCAAGGAAAGGGATGGATCGGTTAGTTTCTAGTTCAAAGGTGAATTGGATATGTGGAGAAAAGGAGTTAAAAATGTTAACGATATTAGTGGGGGTAGTGGATCGGGAATCAAAGAGGATGAGGATATCATCGACATATCGGAAATACGCGATGACAGAGGGATTATTAAGGAGGGGGGTAACGTATGTTAATTCCAGGTGCTGTAGGAATACCTCAGACAGAAAACTGCTGAGTGGGAATCCCATTCCTAGCCCTGTGGGTTGGGAATAGTAGGAGTTGTTAAAGGAGAAGTAGTTCTGCGAAGAAATTACAGAGAGGATAGCTAGTAGGTCAATAGTGTCGGGTTTAGGGAAAGACGCAGCAAGTAACAGATGCTCTAGTATAGAAAGGGTGGGGGTGACAGGGATGTTAGTATATAAGTTGGTGATGTCAAGGGACATAAGGGAGAGGTGCTCATCAGTGCGGATGGAAGAAAGGGACTCAGTGAGGGTTAGGGAATTGCGTACATTGTAAGTATTCGGGAGGATTTTCAAGTTAAAGAGGAAGGTAGAAAGGGATTTGGCAACGAGGTGGGCAGGAGCTGGGGAATAGTTAACGACGGGGCGTATGGGCATGTTAGGTTTATGGATCTTCACTAGGGCGTTAAGGTTGGGTGGGCGAGGGTTAGGTGGGATGAGGCGTCGGAGGTATCTGAAGCGTGGGGATTTGTTGATGACGGAAATAATGGATTTGTGATACTTAGAGGTGGGGTCGGAAGGGAGGGTGGCAAAATTGTTGGCGGCGATGAAATCATTGACTTTATCTATATAAATAGAGCGGTCAATAATGCCGACACGTTACCTTTATCAGCCTTGACGACGAGGGCGTCGGAGTCTCGTAACTTCGTTTTCAAGGTGGTGGAGGCAGCAGCATCGGTGAGAAGTTCACGGGATTGTCTAGATGCGGACGCTTCTATGAAGGATTTGTGAATGAGATGTCCGGCGATGGCTCGCGCAGGAGGACGGTCGGTCTGGGGGAGTAGGCTGATGGCATGTTCAACATCTGTGATGACATCGTGTAAATCGGATTGTGTTGGCTTCTTATAGACAACATGTTTGAGGCCTTTGTCAAGGAGTCGTTGCTCGTTGTCGGATAGCTGGATTGAAGTTAGATTCACGACATTAGCGTGGAAGACAAAATTACCTTCAGGAGGACGTGGGTGTATTCGAGGCGGGCGTCGGAGGTCATCTAGCTTCTTGCACAGGGTTAAGAACTTGTGTTCTTTGAAAGATTGCAGTCTAACTTCATCTTCCTCGATGAGAGGCATCAGAATATCAGGTGGAATGATGGATGACAAGTGGAGGTGCAGGCGGAATACCTCTTGGTTGAGACGATGTTTCTTAAAAACTAAGGTAGTGGTCGCATGGCTTACCCAAGTCCTTACGGCGGCGGTCCGTGCAGCTTGGGCGGCGGTGGATTTATTCCGGATGATGACGTGGGCATACTTGGGTTCTAGGCGTTCACGGATACACATTCGGTTGAAGCATATGTTCTGTATGGTGGAGGCTAGCTTCCTCTTGATGTGGAACATCTTAGAGATGAGCGGAGCCATATCAGTAGAAGGGTGGATCATAATACTGTTCCTATTGATTAAACAGGTGGTGGCCTTACAGTATAACAGAGGGACATCAGGAGTTCCAACTAGTTTCGCCATTTATTCCCGGCTTTGTCATGGATATATACAGCAAGAGGCATGCAAGCCTTTATATACAGAACAGTGGTACAAATTATGCCTATACATGAACCAATAGGATACAAAAGAATTAAAGAGGAAATAATGGCCAACAGGATAAATAGAAAAAGCACAAATTTTGAATTATAATGGCCAATAGAATAAAAAGGGTGTAAACGCTAATTTTTATAAATTATACAAAAAAAAATTTATCGCTATATAAATTTTTATAGAAAAGACGCTTCTTATCGTCCCTTGGCCTTCGAATATCTTTTCGTACTCCTACACCATCAGCCCGCATCCTGAATCCACCCACTGCCGTCAACACCGACAAATATTCCCAATCCGGAGTTTACCGCCTGAATTGTGCGTTTTGCGACAGATTCTATGTAGGGTTATCGACCCGCAATTTTGCAGTACGATTCAGAGAACACAGTGACTCGTATAGAAAACGAGATCGTATTTCCCACTACGCAAACCACCTCGAAGATTCCGGACACGCTTTAAAGACGCAAGAAGATGTTATGTCTGTCCTGCATATCTGCAATAGGCCAGAAAAAACTGCTACCCTCGAAGCGATCGAAATATTCAAGGCCAAGAAGTCCTCCCCCCACCTGCTTCTCAATTATCAAACAGACTTTAATGTATATGCAATACTTAACTCTTTATCTGATCTATTATGAACCCCTTTTTTCTCGGTTTCTTTATTATGGTTTATGTTTTCCTTTACATTTTGTTATTCCTTGCCTGTTTATTTTTCTGTAAATCCTCTTGTCCTCAGACAACCGGATAAGTTCTCTTTTCGGTCCGCGTATACGCGCACCATCCTTTTGTATATTTTCTTTTTGTATAATTTATAAAAATTAGCGTTTACACCCTTTTTATTCTATTGGCCATTATAATTCAAAATTTGTGCTTTTTCTATTTATCCTGTTGGCCATTATTTCCTCTTTAATTCTTTTGTATCCTATTGGTTCATGTATAGGCATAATTTGTACCACTGTTCTGTATATAAAGGCTTGCATGCCTCTTGCTGTATATATCCTTGACAAAGCCGGGAATAAATGGCGAAACTAGTTGGAACTCCTGATGTCCCTCTGTTATACTGTAAGGCCACCACCTGTTTAATATCTATTGATGCTAACTGATTAAAAAAAAACACGAAAAAAAACGGAAAATCGATAAAATTTTAATGATTTTTTAAAGAATTAAAGGGGGTAATTCCCCCCTGTATGTACCTCCCTGCTATTAATGTTCATGTTTTAGAACTTTTCAGCCCTCTATCCCCTTAGTAGAATTTTAAAGGCTGAAATAAACCTTTTCAACCCTTTAAATCTATCGAAAAATGATAAAAATGGGTTGGGGGCATCCCCCAAAAATGGTGGGTGATGGGGGAAAACGAAGATTATATTCGTCATCAGGATGTAATTTTACATACGAATCAGCTGAAATAGTGTTGGGGCTCGAAAATGTTTTTAAAATTGCAGACTAGTGTAATCGCTACTGCTGGAAACGCACAATTAAAAATTTCAATAATTCTTATTTAATTTGGCTGACTCCGAATATAATGTCATATCTGAGTGTGGGAAACATGTGTCTTCAATCTAAAGTTGTCCACAATGTCCAAGTTGTCCAGCAAAGTTGTTTTTAATAAAAAAAAAGCCTCGCTGTTCAGATACTAGTTTTTCAATAGAAATATTGTTTACTACCTGTGTGGTTATATTTCTAAATAGGTCTGAAAAATTTATAACATGCAAGAAATGCTTGGAATTATATGTAATTTCTTGATTTTGTGCCATCGGCAGCTTTTTTACTTTACGTATATGAAAATCAACAATAGCTTTCTCGTCAAGCTTTTATTGGCATTTGTACATGTATCTTTACCAGAGTCTCTTTGGGGAAAATGGGAAAACAAGAATTAGCAACTGTTTACAAAATATGTTTGCTAAAATGACAAAATTATAACCCCCTACCCCTTTGTAACACTGAAGCATTAACAAAACCCCTCCTCCAGATGAACATACATAATATATTAGAATACCCCCCTCAATAAAGAGGAAATGTTTTCACATAAAAAAGAGCCACCATCACTTTTGCATACACCGAGGCGAATAATTAAAAATATTTAGGCGAATGTTCATTATTCGATACCCACCCCACTAATTAACCGTTCATTTTGTCACAGTTTCGAAATCCCCATCCTCCCCTCCCTGTCAAGCGAACGTATTTTCTGAACGATTCCTTAATTGACGTTAGTAATGAAATGTAAGACTACAACAGATTTCTCATCAAGCCTTCATTGGGATTTGTACAAGTATTTTATCAGGTAAAAGTCTACTTGGAAAAACCAATAGGAAAACGCAAATTGATTAATATTAGTGATGAAATATTTGAAAACTTAACAAATTTGAATGTAAATTCAAACATTGCCTATTGTTTGCAAAATGATATTATCAGGGATGGATGAAATTCGTTCCTTTCATCCATCCCTGATATTATATTATGTGCAAACGAGATTTTATCTTATTGCAAAAACATGAGGCAAGATCTGTCCTCCAGAAAGAAAAGTAACAAAACAGAAAACGAGCAGACTTGGTTTAAATGTAGTTTTTTGCATGTAAAAAATAAACAGTGTTTGAAGAATAAATGTTTGATTTCATTATATGATATACGACTCTCCAAAAAATGTACTTAACACCTAACACTGGAAAAGTTTAAAATAATAACCTAAAAGTATTTCTCCCAACGTTGTATTTTAAAATGTTTGATTTCAATTTGTTTTTTGTTTAATGCCCAATTTATGAAATTTATGTTAAAGTTGTATCACTAAAGTTTAATTTTATATTAAACTTACGTTAAAAGCGATTAAGGTCAAATGTGCTATAAAAACGTTATTTTTAACTTGTTAATACAGAATATTCCTTCCTTCCTTGAAAGGTTTATTAACACCCTGATCACAATATAAAGCCTAGTACACACTAGCTGCAAATGCCCATTGCGTTACACCGGATGGAAACAAGTGTGGACAGTTTGCTTGTGTCAAAATTGCCTCGAAGCAAGCAACGGGCACGATCGCTCGGAAAGCGGTTTTTCTCCGACACCTCAAAGGATTGAAACGCCACTAGTGTGGATGGGGAGCGTTTCTTTTCTTCCTTTCCATTGTTTAAATAAAATCAGTGGTTTTATTTTCATTTCTTTAAAGGAATAAATATAGTCTTCTCAATTTTTATTCGATTTTTTTTTTAAATTATATGTTTATATAAGTGATTATTTATTTATTATTAAATATATCTCATTTATATATTTATTATTTTAAATTATATATCTCAATTATTTATTTACTTATTTATTTATTTTATAAGATATTTATTGATACATTGAATACACAAATATAAATTCACGATTTTAATGAGTTACAGAAATATTTCTCTTTGTTTTCTAAGATGTTATGGGAATATAAAAAATTACAGAAGTGAACTGTAGTTTTAAAAATATGTTATATATGTCAAAATCCTAGGGCAGTCTCCATATTATTTTTTTATATTATTTTCTTTATTACCAAAATATTAAATATGTGCTCTTTCTAATGATACCAACGAAAGAGAGGAGGCTATTATAAAATCTTGACCTTGACCATTTCTGATCGCAATTAGGAGTGTCAATAATGCTTTATCTGACCCCCCTCCACCAAAAAAATCTTCGATTCAATACCCAAAATATTACAAAAGTGAACCGTAGTTTTAAAATATGTATTATATATGTCAAAATCTTTTGGCAGTTTCTATATTATTTTTATATTTTCTTTACTACCAAAATATTAAACCTTGTCATGTGGATATCGTCAGCGACCGGCAAGGACGTCAGAGAGAAATGACGTAGGAGACGGCGATGACTTCGAGCGAGCCGCTCCGAAACACGTGAGTGAGAAGAAAAGGGTGGACAGAAAAGCTATCATCAGCGACCGAGAAGGTCATTTTCTCGTGATCGGCGCAATGAAGTGCAGGACCAAGTTTCTTGACAATGTCTCCGTAGCGACGTTAATAACCGAGAAGAATTTTATCGGAACTGCGGGTTGTAGGCCACGGCAACAGAATCTTCGCGGAGCTACGGACGAGACGACGTAGAAACGGGGAACGCAGCCAGCGAGCGAACCGAGCTCAGCGTTGGAGAGTCAGCATTCTCGGCGCAAGAAGACGGCCAAGGAATTAACTTTGCGAGTGAATTGGAGAGCCGACTGAGGACCCTTATTGAGCGGGCTGTTAGTTTCTTCGCGGGCAAAACTGCTAATCGAGACGGAGAGGAAAAGGACGACGCACTTCCCTCTACCCCGGCGACTACAAGAGAATCATATGGGCAGTCCCTGTCAAGAGAATGTGAAGCAGTGTCTACATTGCAAGATTCACGACGAGACGGTAGGAACTTTTTATTGTTTGACATTTTTCTGAGCCTAAATAGTAGCTACGGCAGTATACTGACGATGCTCTATGTAGGAGAACACTTCTGCCGACAAGAGCTCTTTGAAAGCCTATTTCAACGTGATTTGGTTGGGCTCGTCGAAGGGGAGGACGTAATTGGAGTATATCCTTTCACATTAAATATATACAGTGCACGTGGAATGGGAGGTTTTGTCCCGGCGCAAATGATTGCGTTTTCAACGATATAAATCAAGTGCTGGAGTGCGGAAAAAGGTGACTTCCTTGAGTGCGCGAATTGGTCGCTGCACGTAAGATGGAACGTAGTAAGAGTGTCGTATTTCCTCTCTTAACTAAGAGCAAAGCAGCGAGTGATGTGCCTGTTCGCTTTGTAATTGCATATGTCTATTTAATTTTAATTGGCCGTATCAATTTTCTTTAGTGTCTTCAGAGTTAAGTTATTCCGACCAAGTTAAGAGCGGATTCCAATAATTCATCTATTATTGCGACATTAAGGTTAATGTAACCAAGTGTCTTGCTGTGTAATTGTGATCTAAAGTGATGATTCGAGAGTTGGGGTGACGTAGCTCTAATATTTCGTTGAAAGTGCTAAAGTGCATACTTTTCTTCAATGAGTGTATTTATGGGTCAAGTGCTACGAGTGAAAATCACCTAGCACGTGATGTTGCGTTGAGAGGCAACGTTGAGGCTTTACTGATGCATTGGGCTTCATGAATGTTTGATGCGGTAATAGTGAAGATATATTATTTTTTTGTGTGTTGCGCTAGACAAGCTCACGAGGTGTGTGTGATCAACCTGAGTTCTTTCGGATCGTAATCTCCGTGCTGTGTATAATTCCGCATTTAGGACAATTTCCCGGGTGATTGGCGTCTTAGGATTACATGTCCGAACATCAGCGCAGTTGACCATCGGACTGGACACGTTTTGAGCCGCAGTCCAGATCAGCCTAGTTTTCGTCAGGGTTGTGGATTCTTCAAAGATAAGAATTCTTGGAGAGCATCTTACCTGTTGTAACGGATGTCATTTTTCATTTTCGTCGTTGCCGCTTCAAGGATTATCCCTGAGCATCTAAGATAATCGTTTCCTCAGGATTTTCGCAGGAGCTGCAACAAGGTGTAGCCTCTTCTGAAATAAATTAAGTCAGAGACCGCTGGTGGCAAAAACTAAAGTACTTACCTGGATTTACGTGGACGGCAGCTGCATCTAAAGGAAACATTCTCTAACCCGTATGTTGCAGCGAACATCGGACATCTACACTTAGATCTAAAATCGTTTCCACTGTAACAAGAATCGAATCTTCCGTGGACTTTCAGTTTGATTCTTTTTATTTTCTATTACTTATTGACCACAAGTTAATAAAATCTTAATTTCTGCACAGTCCACGTGACAAGAGCGAAACCTTTGTGGTGCATCGCGTGGTTTGACAAGATGGATTTCTGGCCTCGTTTTTTTTTTCTCCCGCCCAAACCCACCCAACCGTTTATGGTTACAAAGGTAGTTAAGCATACGGACGGAACTATATTTTTACCTACCCACCCAACCTATTGTAAGCGAAAGACAGGTATACTACACATCATTGACAGAAGTAATTAGTGTTTTTTTGAACTTCAATATTTGTCCTTTACCCGCCCAAACCCACCCAAAGCAATTCCCGGCTGCGTACGACTGATACTATTAATTCCTGTTCACACTCCCACCCTCCCTCTGGAATTAAGAACAGACTTGTGGACCAGTGGTCAGTGCATCAGTACTTATTGGAAACTATGTTGTTCGTTAAATTATTCGATTAACGAGCGGAACGTTTGGAAACATTTGTGTGACACTATTTGGAAAAAAAAATTGATATATAGCATGGCGGTTTCTAAACTCGAGAAGCAGATACGGAAAGGACTGAAAAACACTAAGCTTCAGCGAGATAAGCCAATTTAAGTATTTAATCAGTACTTTGGTAAGCTGGCGTCGGAACTCGAACAGACGAGTGAAAGTGAAAAAGTTCAGATGTACTGTGACGCAATGAACGCTGAGAATAAGGCGTTCTTAGAAAAAGAAAATTATGCTACGTTAAAGTGTTATGAAGGCTATGGAAGATCGAATAAAGGGCGAGTGTAAAGTAAAGAGAAAGGAAGTGAAGAGGAAACAAGAAAAATCCAAGAGTGCTAAGGAAGTGAAATCTCCAAAGCAAGAGTCGGGAAAAAGTAAGAAAATAAAAAAAAGGCGTTAATGTGACCGAGTCACAATGTGAATTGGTGGACAATATAACCGCTAAAATTATGGAGGGCTATAAAACGGATAGGTTGGCCCAAAATATAATTAAACGCCTCAAACCACCATGGTCCGAGGAAAACGGTACTTACTTACTTACTTACTTTTCAAACCCGCTTTTCCGTTAGGGTCGCGGGGGCAGCAGCCCTATGGAGGATCTCCAGCGATCGCGATCTTCCGCCATCAGGCGCATGTCCTCCCTGGTAATATCCAGGCGACTCGAACCCAGATTCTCCATGTAGTCTAGCCACCTGGTTCTAGGCCGACCCCTTGGTCTCTTACCCACCGGCTTGGAAAATAACAACTGCTTAGGAAGACTAGTTTGCGGCATCCGTATCACGTGGCCATACCAGCACAACTGAGATCTCTCAATGCGGAGATGTAGCGGCTCAACACCTAAAGATTCCCTTATCGTGCTGCTGTATACTCTATCTAGTAGGGTAACACCTGCCACACCTCTCAGGAATCTTATTTCGGCCGCTTGTACCCGCGATCGCACTCTTTCGGTCATTACCCAAGCCTCATGACCATAGGTGAGAATGGGGACAAAGATAGATTTGAAGACGGAGAGCTTGGCTTTGTTACCCAGCTCTGGTTTCGTTACCACGGATCGCCACAGTTCACGTCTGACACAGCTTGCTGCACCGATCCGAGCATCCAATTCTTTCTCCTGCCGTCCATCACTCGTGAATGCAATCCCGAGATACTTGAACTTCTCCACCTGTCTCAATGAGGCTCCCCTAACATGGAGAGCGCACTGAGCAGGCTGTCTTGAAAGAACCAGAACTTCGGTTTTAGCCACACTGATCTTCATCCCAGCTTCTTCACATTTGGCTGCAAACCGGTCTAGTGCATGCTGAAGGTTCGTGCGAGAAGACCCAAGCAGGACAAGGTCGTCCGCAAAGAGCAACCTCTCCATCAGGCAGTCGCTCACACAAACACGCTCATCGCCTCGGCTGCCCCTGTCTATCCAGTCCATAAAGATAATGAACAAGATGGGCGACAGTACGCACCCTTGGCGGAGTCCAACACCCACGGTGAACGGTCTTGACTTAATGCCATTTATCCGGACACACATCTCAGAGCTTTCGTACAGAGACATGATAGCAACCAGTAATTGCCCATCCACTCCATACTCTTGCAACACTTGCCAGAGCTTCTCCCGGGGAACCCTGTCATATGCTTTTTCGAGGTCCACAAAGCAAGCGTAGACCTCTTTTGCATACTCCCAGGATTTCTCAAAGATTTGCCTTAGAGCAAAGATGTGATCCCTCGTGCTTCGGCCAGGTCGGAAACCACACTGCACCCCCGACAGTTTGGAGTCGACTATTTCCCGACTTCTCTTCTCCAGACACTTAGCGTACACTTTCCCAGGAATGCTGAGCAAAGAGATGCCTCGATAGTTGTTGCAATCTCTCTGATCTCCCTTTTTGAATATAGGGATCACAATTCCTGTCTGCCATTGCTTAGGGGCCTGTCCAGATATCCAAGCAACCTGACACACTCGAGTCAGCCACAGGATACCATCCTGATTTAAGGCCTTTAACATCTCGGACCGGATTTCATCATCACCTGCAGCTTTGCCAGTCTTCAGGGACTTAATTGCCCATCTGACTTCTGTTTCAGTGATACTACCGTGACTATTCTCCGCTCTAAGGTGCACCTCGTATGCCTCAGTTGTTGTTGTCACTGGATTAAGAAGAGATGCAAAGTATTCCTTCCACCTATGCAATACGCTCTCCTCCGTTTTCAGAAGCCTCCCATCTGGTTCCAAACATATTGTTTTCTTACTCTCTGTATTTTTCTGGTACCCAAATGTCCGGCCGTAATGTTGTCATGACAGGTCTTAATTACTTTTCCCGTGATGTCCGGCTTCCGTGGGAGTAGCAGGCGAGGTCTGTTGTTTGCACTTTTATAAAGTAAACCGTTTTCCGCTTAATAGCCTCCGTGGAAAGAAGTCTCTTTCATCACAAACTATTTGAACCAGATGGAGGGGGACGTCAAGAGGTATGTGGCAACATGTGAAGTATGCCAGAAGAATAAGGTATCACGAGTGGCACCCTATGGTGATCTTCAGCCGCTGGATGGTGGCATAAACTCACCTTGGATCTCGTCCTACCTCTTCCTCCGTCGACACAAGGAAACAATGCATTGCTCACAGTGACCGATAAGCTATCTAAGAGGGTAAGGTTGTTTCCGTGTCGGGACTCGATTACAGCGGAGGAGACAGCTCGGCTTCTGGTGACACAAGTATTTACGGTGCATGGATTCCCGGAGGCCATCGTATCGAACCAAGATGTCAGATTTACGTCGGCTATGTGGAAAGAAATCTTCCGACTTTTAGGTTCGACGCTGAAATTTGCTAGTACTTATCACCCTCAATCGGATGGTCACTCCAAGAGAACAAACCAGACGGTGATACAGATAATACGAAATTATATATCTGAAGACAAAGGCGACTGGGAGGATCGACTGTTCTCTACAGAGATCGCCATCAACTCAGCCGTCTCTGAGGCAACAGGCATGACACCATACTTTTGCGATTTGGGAAGGGACATGCAAATTCCCCCATCCAACAACAAATTCAAGGGCGGTCATCTCAAACAGTCGCAGTTCATGCAAAAGTTGCATCCGACGTTAAAGCTAGCCCAAAGGCGGATCAAGTTAGCCAATAGTAGCTACAAAAGAGCCTACGATCGTAAACACACCAAATTTATAATGAAAGTAGGTGAAGTAGTATTGGTGAAGGCAGCAAGAAGTAAATGCATGAAAGGAGTTGTAGGAAAGAAACTGTATAGGAAGTTTTTAGGTCCATTTCGAATCAAAAGGATCATAAACAGGGTAACAGCGCAACTCCATATTCCTCGAAGATGGAGATGTAAAAATAACATCTTCCATTGTTCTTTTCTTTGGAAATTTGTACCCCGAAAGCAATGCCAGAAATGGAAACCAGGACTAATTCGAGATCCGCAATTCAGTGATGTATACAACGTGGAGCGATTGCTGGATGTAAAGGACAAGCATCCTCACCGAGGATTTTTGGCAAAATGGTCAGGATACAAACAACCAACGTGGGAGACAGAAGATAACCTGCATCGACGTAAGGGGCTTATTGCCGAATTCTTCAGGCGTCAATGGAAAGGAATACACAATGAACAGCACATCGATGTGATCAACGATAGGTTTCGGGCGACTCGGCAGCAGGCGAGCATGTCACGCGAGAGAAATAACGTAGGAGAGACCGTCGGCGACCGACAAGAACGTCGGAGAGAAATAACGTAGGAGACAGCGATGACGTCGAGCGAGCCGCTCCGAAACACGTGAGTGAGAAGAAAAAAGGAGGACAGAAAAGCTATCATTGGCGACCGAGAAGGTCGTTTTCTCGTGATCAGCGCAATAAACCGCAGGACCAAGTTTCTTGACAATGTCTTTGTAGCGATGTTAATAACCGAGAAGAATTTTATCCGAACTGCGGGTTGTAGGCCACGGCAAAAGAATCTTCGCCGAGCTACGGACGATATGACGTAGAAACGGGGAACGCAGCCGGCGAGCAAACCGAGATCAGCGTTGGAGAGTCAGCATTCTCGCAAGAAGAAGACGGCCTAGGAATTAACTTTGCAAGTGAATTGGAGAGCCGACTGAGGACCCTTATTGAGCGAGCGAATTTGCTAATCGAGACGGAGAGGAAAAGGCCAACGCCCTTCCCTCTATCCCGGCGACTACGAGAGAATCATATGGGCAGTTCCCGTCAAGAGAATGTTAAGCAATGTCTACTCTTCAAGATTCACGACGAGACGGTAGGAACTTTTTATTGTTTGACATTTTTCTGAGCCTATATAGTAGCTATACTGACGATGCTCTATGTAAGAGAACACTTCTGCCGACAAGAGGTCTTTGAAAGCCTATTTCAACCTGATTTGGTTGGGCTCGTCGAAGGGGAGGACGTAATTGGAGTATACCCTTTCACATTAAATGTGTACTGTGCACGTGGAATGGGAGGTTTTGTCCCGGTGCATATGACTGCATATTCAACGATACAAATCAAGTGCTGGAGTGCTTAAAAAGGTGACTTCCTTGAATGCGCGAAATTGGTCGCTTTATGTACGCTGGAACGTAGTAAGAGTGTCGTATTTCCTCTCTTAACTAAGAGCAAAGCAGCGAGTGATGTGCCTCTTCGCTTTGTAATTGCATATGTCTATTTAATTTTAATTCGCTGTATCAGTTTTCTTTAGTGCCTTCAGAGTAAAGTTATTCTGACCAAGTTAAGAGCGGTTTCCAATAATTCCTCTATTAGTGCGACATTAAGGTTAACGTAACTAAGTGTCTTGCTGTGTAATTGTGATCTAAAGTGATGATTTGAGAGTTGGGCTGACATAGCTCAAAAATTTCATTGAAAGTGCTAAAGTGCATACTTTTCTTCAATGAGTGTATTTATGGGTCAAGTGCTATGAGTGAAAATCACTAGACAACTCACGTGTTGCACTTGAGAAGCTCACGAGCTGACTGTGTTCAACCTGAGTTCTTTCGGATCGGAATCTCTGTGCTGTGTATAATTCCGCATTTATCCTTTCTTCAATTCCCTGGTGATTGGGGTCTTAGGATTACATGTCCAAGCCTCAGCGCAGTCGACCATCGGCCTGAGGCACGTTTGTGAGCCGCAGGCCAGATCGGCCTAGTTTTCGTCAGGGTTGTGGATTCTTCAAAGATAAGAATTCTTGGAGAGCATCTTACCTGTTGTAACGGATGTCATTTTTCATTTTCGTCGTAGCCGCTTCAAGGTTTTATCCCGGAGCATCTAAGATAATCGTTTCCTCGGGATTTTCGCAGGAGCTTCAACAAGATGTAGCCTCTTCTAAGATAAATGGAGTCGGAGACCGCTGGTGGCAAAAACTAAAGTACTTACCTGTATTTACGTGGACTGCAGCTGCATCTAAATGAAACATTCTCTAACCAGTATGTTGCAGCAAACATCGGACATCTACACTTACCACTAAAATCGTTTCCACTCTAACAAGAATCGAATCTATCGTGAACTTTCAGTTTGATTCTTTTTATTTTCAATTACTTATTGACCACAAGTTAATAAAATCTTAATTTCTGCACAGTCCACGTGACAAGAGCGAAACGTTTGTGGTGCATCGTGGGGTTTGACAAGATGGATTTGACAAAAATATGAAGCCTTACTGAATAATATGATTTTAAAATTAAAGCTGCGATTTCATGTACATTGCAAAAGAAACTAAGCGAGCAGTAGAGAGAGTGAAGTGAAATCGTTTCGAAAGACCCAAAATGGCCACTGCCGCAATGAATCGCGTCCCGACTTTATGTTTACTGACTTTGACAGCTTCCTGTCCATCGAGCTTGTGTTCCGCCGGAAACCTTTGCTCTTCGTAGACTTGCCTCTTCAGAAACTGCTCGCTCTGTGATTGGTCAATAGATCACAAGATATTATGTCACCTCAAGGGAAAAGTGAGATGTAAGACTGTGTGTAAGAACATGACCTCCTTTATAACTATAAGAGTGAACTCAGGGTTCGTCAAGAACTAAATGCGATGAAATCGAGAACAAAACGCTTAAAATATTAAATTAGTTGTTTGATTTTTTTTCTTTATTACGGGTAGAATCCTTGATAAATGTGTTTTTCCTCTTTGAGTTAACTGACGAGCTCACACACTACCATCGTAATAGAAAAGAAAGTAAAAGAGCCCCTGAACCAGCCACACCCCTTCCTGTTTTGGCATGGTCGCGCATTTTATTGATTTTGATCATAGTCAGTGGTTATTATTCAATAAAAGCACACCAATTCTATTATAGAAGGATCAGACAAAGTAACTATGCTTTCAGTTTAGAATTTAGAAACATTTTTTTGAAAAGTAATAGCCCCACTCTAAAGTAAGATCTGAACTCGGTTAAATGTCGCCCATTTTCTCAGGCGGATTTTTGCTGAAGCTGCGATGCTGCAATCGAAGTCGCTCATGTGAAAGGTTTCACTGTTAATCACGATTTTGAATTCCAATAATTCTTATTTAATTTGCCTGACTCCGAATATAACGTCATAGGTGAGCTTGGGATACACATGTCTTCACTAAAGTTGTCCACAATGTCCAAGTTGTTTTTAATTTTAAAAATGCATCGCTGTTTTGATGCCAAATTTGTCAATACAAACATTGTGTACTACCTGTGTGGTTATATTTCTAAATAAATCTGAGAAATTTATAACTTGCAAGAAATGCTTGGAATTATTTGTAATTTCTTGAATCTGTGCCATCAAGAACTTATTTTACTTTACATATACAAAAATAACAATAGCTTTCTCGTCAAGCTTTAATTGGCATTTGTATTTTATCAGAGTCTATTTGAAAAAAAAATGAGAAAACAGGAATTAGCAACTGAGGAATCGTTTACAAAACATGTTCGATAAAATGACAGAATTTTAACCTTTGTAACACTGAAACATTGACACCCCCCTTTCAAATGAACATAAACAATATATTAGAATACCCCCCCTTAAAAGAGGAAATCTTTTCACATAAAAGGGAGCCACGATCACAATTTATTAAATGGGCTCGGGTAAAAAAATTTTACAATAATTTATTAAATTCTGTAACGAATTTGTGTTTTGATATAGCTAAAAACAGGCAAAGAACACATGGATTCAACCTGCCTAATGGTCTATTTCGATCAATTTCGATCAAGGCGTTCTCAAACAAGTGGACAGTGTAACTCGGGGGCTGTTCTACTTTCTTTTCTATTACTATGCACACTACTACTCCAGCGGCCTAATTGTGATTGACGCACACACTTGGGTATTGCGAAAACGGAAAATGAAATTTATCTTTCAGGAGAAACATGAAACAACTCTGAAATTTACGTTACTGGTTGGCGAACTTTTCTGGGTATTTTTAATTAAAATTTCCAGGCTATAAACAAAATTATGAAATTTTTAAACTACTTAAACCACTTAAACATAATAAAAAAATTTGAGAATTTTTTTTCCAAGCAAATTAATTTAAAGGGATTTCAAATTTCACGAATAAAGTGAAGTGCAGAATAGTCTGAGCCAAATATCTCTTACTTACACATTACTTTTATATGCAGTAATATATTTCTATGTCATCTACAGTAAGAATCAAAAAGTTTCAAACTTTAGTTTTGCTTTTGAAATATAATAGGTTATTTTGAAATAAATTAGATTATTTAAAAGAAAAATTTTTAATGAAACTATGAGAAATAGAGGAAATGAAGAAGATTATCATTTGTTACCAATTTCCAAACACCCGATTACTCCTTTTGTCGCTAAGTTGCATGGCACCAACCCTTCAGGAAAAAATTTTTTTCTCAATGCTCTTGAGTGAAATCGGAGAGGGAGGAGAAGAGGTTCATTTTATTATGTTTGGTTGGTTTGGTTTGTTTGGTATTAACGTCCTTTTCACTACCATGGTCATTTCAAGACGGCGGTATAGGGGCCACAAATTTTGCCTCGCAAGGGTTCTTTAACGTCCATCTCTAAGTATCATTAAATCAAGGTAAGAAAGGGCTTCCTCTCCTTCCTCTCTTCCTTTAATAGCTTTGGAATTGAAATATACACAAAGTCAATATCCACCACTAATATAAAAGAAAAAATCTCCAACCATCCGATGCTACGTAAGACTGGTGTACTACTATATTACTTCAGAAGAGCAAAGATACACACCATCACGGAAAAAGTAAAAGAGAAATATATTTTAACCACATTCTAAATCGCAAGAAAAAAACGGAATCCCGATAGTCAGCATCAAGTCAATCATAGAAAACAAAAAGAGAATCCTGTACAAAAGTGAAACAGGAAATAATAGGAAATAAAAACATTGGTTACATATGTTCATCCTTGGAATGATATTTATAGAAAGGGACATTTGTGTGTCTTTTAAAACTAAAAGCTATTGTGAAAATATCTACAACGAAAGAACACACGAGAAAGAAGCAGAAAGAGAAATTCATAAAATTGGGCATATACAAATTCACATGCCAGGATTGTGGCTCTTTTTACATTGGTTCCACAAAATGCTTATTCTTAGAGCGCTTTAAAGAACACGGACACAATTGGTTAAAAAGCACAGAATACTACCCATGACAGTTTTAGTAACAGGAAAGGACAAAAAAAAATACTGATGTACGAAATCCTGAAAATACGAAGATATCAAAACACAAAACCAGAAAATATTTTAAATAACCAAATATATTACAATGAAGACATGATATTAATAAATACAATATAATAAGAAGAACTACAATGAAACTCCTACTACGTCATAAACAGCTCTCTATGTACTCTGCATTTGTGTCCACTGACCAGTTATCCGTTTTGACCTGATTTGTAAACAAAGGCTTCTGGTCTATTATAAATGGTTGTTGTCATTTCTTATCAATTTCCTGGTATAAAGAGGTGTCAGGAAACCAATCTGCCAATATGCATGGACGAAATTGTCATATTGCATGGAATAAGAAGAACAAAAGAGATGTAAGGATTGATAATTTTCAATCCACTGTGTATATTAGCAAAAGTACCTCTCTAGTCCTTCATGCTAACAAATGCAAGAACAGTACTTCCAAAATTAATGTCAACTGTGAAAAAGAATCAATTTAAATTCTTCCATTAAACATTTATCACCATGGTGAACCAATCAAGGAAATTTGGATGATATTCAAAAGCACGTCTATCTAGATAAAATTATCTCCCACACAGATCAATTGGACACTATTAAGATTAAGTGTCAAAAAGGAGAAACTCATAAAATCCTTAGGTCTAGAGTGAAAAGCAATGATGTAGTAGAAATTCAGCATCATCAACTTAAGTCCAAAATAAATTGCTTAAATGCTTTGTCTGAAATGTTCACAGAACTTTCGACTTGGAAGTTTTTTTCCAGAAAAGGTAATCAGGCTTAAAAACAGCAAATGGTTCAGTTGAAATACCAATGCTTTTGCTGATTTTCAAAATAGCAAACATAAAAACTCCTTTTTCAATTTGAAGCATATCGGTCCTCTAGCTGATATTGTAGAATTATCTAATGGCTAGAAAAGTTTTTTGTAATGTTATAATTGCTAACATTTTGGTCACATCCCCCAAGGTTGCACTGAGTCTACTTAATGTTAACTAGAAATTAGATAAAAAATAAGGTATAATAAACAAAAAAAATTAATCTAAATCAAAATAAATATAAAAAGCTGACGTTTCGGATAGAGCCTATCCTTTATCAAGACAAAAAGGAAAAGGGGATAATTCTCTAAAAGCAAATAGAATATTAGAGAATTATCCTGAATCAATTAATGTCAAAAGTTACTTGCTTCCCATTTGCTCAATACAGCACGGAGCTAAAGGAGTGCTTCCTTTGCCGTCTTTCCACTCTTTCACAATAATCTGCTTACTCTTCATTATCTCCAGTTACTGATCATTTTTAAAGATTTTCAGGAAATTGTTACATACTAAGAACTCTCTTTTCTAAGAAAAGCCTGAATAACAGGAATCTATGCATTGTTACAAATTGAAACTTATCCATATTGCATCATCATTTTATGTTTCTTGTTATAATTCTTGGAAAGATTGCTGTAACATTGCTTCATCATTCAGTGCTCATTGTTATTGGTGAATTAAGCATTGATACCATTGTTGATGCTTACACAATGAGCCTATTGTTGCACAAGTTTCATCATTAATTGCAGTGTGTTTGCACATTGCGTGTTTATAAAAATGGTGATACATATAGTTGTACAAACTTTGCCTTGCATTGTTGGTCATGAGATATTTCTCGTTAATATGCCTTGCCATAACCATGAATATCGATTTTTTTATCAATATTTATTATTTTTCCGAAATCTGAGGTAGACAGTGACCTTACTCATGCTTTGAAGGTCAAGTATGCAAAATTTCATCAAGAATAAACTGCAGATTTGTATAAAAAACAAACAAGCCCACAAACAAACAAACAAACAAACAACCTTCCTTCTTTATATATATAGAGAGACTAGCAAAGGTACCCGGCTTTGCCTGGGATAATTACACTTTAATTAAATGTAATAAGAACAGTTTCATAAAATTAAATTAAATTTTGCAATATCTTGAAAATTAACACTTGTAAACGCTTAGAATTAATACAGTAAAAATTCTTAATGAAAATTCGATAAAAAATTTTTAAAGACTCACAATGGATGGACCTCTCCAAGGATGCTACTGCTAGTCTAAATAATTTCTTACTCACGTAATCTAATTTCAGATGTACACTTGATATTGTTGCAATTTCCACTCTTCTCTCTATGCGTTGAAGCAAAACTTGGCCACTCATCACTTTGTGTAGTCTAGCAGTCACCGTTTCTTCTACTTACTTGCTTCCCATTTGCTCAATACAGCACGGAACTAAAGGAGTGCTTCTTATGTCGTCTTTCCACTCTTTCTCAATATTCTGCTATCTCTCCATTATATCCAGTTACTAATCATTTTTAAAGGTTTTCAAAAAATTGTTAAGTAGGCTACTAAGAACTTTATTTTCTAAGAAAAGCCTGAGTAAAAGGAATTCTATGCATGGTTACAAATGGAAAGTTACCTATAATGCATAATCATTTTATGTTCATTGTTATAATTCTTGGAAAGATTGTTTATCATTGCATCATAATTTTGTGCTTATTGTTATTGGTGAATTGCGCGTTGATATCATTGTCGATGTGAACGTGACGGGCCTATTGTTATACAAACATTGCCTTGCATTGTTGGTCATGAGATATCTGTTGCTGGTCTGAGCGTAGTATAAATTGCGTGTTGACACAATTGTTGATACCTATTGTTGCACAAACTTTGCCTTGCATTGTTGATCATGAGATATATATTGTTGGCCTATGCAGAGTGTTTGTGGATTACGTGCTGATACCATTGTTGATACCTATTGTTGTACAAGCTTTGCCTTGCATTGTTGGTCATGAGATATTTTTCATTAATATGCCTTGTTATTACAATGAATATCGATTTTTTATTGATAATTAATATTTTTCCGACAACTGAGGCAGACAGTGACCTTCCTCATGCTTTGATAGTGACCTTCGTCAAGTATGCAAAATTTCATCAAGATTGGAATAAATATGTAGATAATAATGAAAATTCGAAAAAAAAATTGTAAAGGCTGACAATGGATGGAACTCTTCAATAATTTCTTCCTCACGTGATCTTATTTCAGATTTACACTTGATGTTGTTGCAATTTCCACTCTTCTCTCGATGTGTTGAAGCAAAATTTGGCCATTCCTCACTTTGTGTGGTCTAGCGGTCTCCAATTCTTCTATTTACTTGCTTCCCATTTGTTTAATACTAGCAAAGGTACCCGGCGTTGCCCGGGATAATTGCACTTGGATGTAAACAGAACAATCTCAAAAAATTAAATTAAATTTTGCAATATCTTAAAAATAAACACATGAAAATGCTTAGAATTAATACAGTAAAAATTTACCCTGCAATTACCGGCCAATAATGCTTACGTTTGAGAGCTTAAACATTGATAACAACATTGTGTTTGGCTCTGAACAGGACTGGAACCTCTTTATGGATATTCTTAGAAAAAACAGCAATTCATACAAGGATAATCCTGAAACGAGGATATCGACAAAATTTTCAATCTTGTTGTCAAAAATAATATAATTGATAGTAACGCCACTGTTGATTGGAAGCGTATTGAACATATAGACCCCTACATCAGGTGCCTTATTCTCGATAGGAATTCCTACAGAAGATTATGGCAGCGAAAATGGCTACTCTTCTAAAGACAAAATACTACAGGCTTTCCTGCAAGGTCCTGGTAGAGGTTAAAGCACTACAAAATCAAAGACTGAAAAAATAACTGAAGCCATTGACAGTGCAGGACAACTCGCTCTGGGGTATTGAAAACGGTTTAAAAGGAAACGGACCCATCATCCTGCTGTCACTGCTTACTGACTCCCTGGAGGAACAAATTTCCATGCCTAATGAAGATCACAAAGATTTGTCAACAATGGTTGTATCGCTTATGGGTTCACTAGTCCTGTTTGAGGAAACAATTACTATTAACGAAATTTCCAATGTCATCAAGAATCTTAACGTCAAGAACGAAGCAGGTATTGATCTATCACAAACATTGCTCTCAAGAATTTACCTCCTAATATTGTGCCGACTATTATCTACGTTATGAATGACTGCTGGAAACATGGTTACTTCCCTGACAAGCTGAAGGTGTTCATCATCTTTACCATACCAAATGCTGGTCTTAACCCTGCTCTCGCTGTCAGGTATGCGCCCATAAACTTATTAACTAAGCTCTCAAAAGTGTTTCAACGCATCATTCTAAAGAGGTTCATTGCTTTTTATGTGGAACAATTTTGTTGGTGAAGAGCAATTCGGTTTTCATCCAGGCCACTCTTGCCAATTTCAGCTCTGGAGGCTTGTTGCTGACCTAAACACTCCTGTTATTTGTGCGAAGTATGGTCGTCTTGTTTTTCTGGATGTGCAAAAAGCTTTTAATCACGTTTGACATAAAGGCTTCAAATGATAATTAATTTTGGTTTCCCTGATGATATGATTGCTTTGATAAGGTTATTTCTGTCGAAGACGATATTTTCTGTCAAGGTTTGCTGTCAATGTCTATCTTTGTGACGTGTCAATTCCAAGGTCTGTAACTGTGTCTAAGTACAACTTCTTCATCCACAATTTCTCACTATATATGTTTGCTGATGCCGCATCCACGATGACTACTGCCTATAAATCTGTTCACATCATATCGCAGTTACAAAATAGCGAAAATGGTTTGGTAAGTGGAGACTAAATATAAAGACGACAACACACGGTGATGGAATTACGGGATTCACTGATCGCCGAATGGTCCCAGATACCTGCAACCACCTTCCGAGGACTTATTGACTCTCTGCCACGTCGACTAGCTGCTGTGCTTGCCGCCAAAGGTGGATATTCCGGATAATAGCAGGTGGTCATATTAATGTGTTCCGAATGAAAGGCTATGTTCATTACGAAGAAACTGTGAAAACCCCAGAGTCATCTCTTCTTTTCTGGTAAATAGCTCGAATAGGCAAAAAATTGCAATAACTCGGAGTGGTGATAAATGGCAAGCTAAATTGGGGAGACCAATAAGGTTAAGGAGGCAAAATTAAGCTTGGTTGTTCTCTAAAGGAGGAAAAGTACACTTTGATCATCAAGAAAACTATTGCTTTTTAAAATGGTAAAGTGAAACATTCTTCTCTATGGCATGCCTGCCTGAGCTAATATATGCAAGTAAAGATGGAAGGACCTTCTAAATCTTCCTAAACTTTAACCTGAGGGCCATTGCCCAACTTGACAGGAGAATTGCAACTTCCATTGCTGGAATATTGCAACTTCCATTGTTGATTTCGATAAACCTCTCATTGAAAACCACGTCTCAGAGTTGTTGAAGAAGTTGCCTTGGAAAATTAAGGGCCATGCCAATCGTTCTGTTCCATATATTTTAGATCGTCTTCTCACCTTTAGAAGTTTCCCCAGGCATCGTTATGCTGTTCACATTCTTGACGTCAACTTCAATGATATCCTTGAAAATAAAGGGCTCTTTTTTATTCTCTGGAAGACTTTGCAAGTTTTCTTTGGGCTTTTGCCTCGTTCAGTGCACCCTGGTTATATCCTGGGCAACCATGGAAGTGAAAGCATTGCTTCGTTTTTCCTTGCGCTGTTCGATTATCGATTGTAAATACTCTTATTATCATGGTGGAAGATGCTGTAATCATCTTTGATGAAGATCTACAAGATTTAACGAAGATGAAAATTGAAGCTGAAGAAATCTGAAAAAGAAGAACGCTCTAAAATGGAAGGTGAACAAAAACGCTTTAAAAATCTAGGACATGATGGTTTCCTACTGGCTCTTTGGAAACAATCTATTGTGTTAAGTTTTCATAAGCAGAAGCAAAATCCAGCAATTCCCACCAGGTCTCGACATATCAGCCTGCTGCCATCCATCTGTACCCTTCTGGAGAGATAGATCCTCGCCAGATTCAAAGACCGCAATCTCCCCAGTTATTTCGGAAAGATCATTTCGGAAAGATCATTATTTCGGAAAGTTCATTTCGAGTTTCGTGGGGCCAACTCGTGTCATATGCATAAATATAGGCTCGTTGACAATAACAGCATCCCGCTTGAACTCTTCCAAATAGAGTTACGTGGTTTTACTCTATGACGGTAAAGTTTTCGACCAGGAGTAGTATGAGGGGCTATTCTGCAAGATGATTAGAGACGGGTTTCCTCCTGATTGATTTCTATTGTGAAATCTTTTATTACCAACAGATGCTACCAATCTGAAATTGTAAGAAGGTATTCATGCCCGTAAGGTAAAGGCTGGTTTTAACTAAGCTTCTATCCTTGAGCCAAATTTGTTGCAATTATGACAAGGGCGCACCAACCATCTCACGTTATCACTCGCCTGCAAAGAAATTTAGAGATTGCTTTAATTGCTGGAGACTTAACCTCGGAAAAAGCAAAGCCATGTACTTTCAAAATAAAGCTGAAATATCCCCCAGATTCCCTTATTGTAATCAACAGGAAACTCGAGCAAGTTGTCTATCTTCTTTCTATATACAAGGTGATTATAATTAAAGTCCCTTTGTAAAAATGCTATAAAAAAACAACCATGAGTCCGAATGACTTCAAATTTGGACTGAGCATTCTTGAAGAAGGGGCATTTGATATGGGATAAGAAAAAAATAGTTCCAAAATTTATCACTAGATGGCGCTGTAAGCGGCATAACGGAAGCGGATTCAGCTAGAAGTGACATTTTGAATTGAAATACGACGGCTTTGGCATGAGTTGTTTATGGCATGATGTTTTTACATTAAAGTTGGTCAAGGAATGCAATTGACACTAAAACAAGTTAAACATGATTTTTTTTTTATTATACAGTACAGTATTAGCAAAAAATCAACTGTACCGGTCAATGAACATGATTGCTTCGGGTTTGATGATGGAAAACATGACTTTCAAGTCATTTAACACTTGTGGCACTGTTAGTGCAAAGCCCATCCACCACGGCAAGGTCGTACCACATCGGATGGGAAAAATCGGTTTTTAATTGTCCTTGGGCCAAAAACCGCATAAAAAGCACATAATGATTCGGTTTTTAATTGTCCTTGGGCCAAAAACCGCATAAAAAGCAACAATGGAAACGCCTATTAATTATCTCGGGACTTGCGCAAGACATGTTCAATATGCTGTCCACCATTTTCCTCCACAAGTTTTAACCGATAAACAGCATGTTCCACAACAGACCAGAGTGTCTCCGGGGTCACGTTGTGAACGTGGTGCGTAATCCGAGCCTTCAATTCCGCTAAATTTGCAACTGGGCCACTGAACACATGATTTTTAAGGTAACCCCAGAGCCAGAAGTCACAAGGATTGAGGTCCGGTGATCTTGCAGGCCAGGCTCTCGGAAAATGACGGCTGATAATTCTATCATCTCCGAAATGTGTCTTCAGCAGTTGCTTCACTGGCTTTGCAATGTGCGGAGGAGCGCCATCTTGCATGAAAATTATTCTATCCACGCATGCATGCTGTTGAAGTGTTGGAATTACCTGGTTGCGTAAAAGACACGCATACCGTTGACCATTGACTGTACAGGTAACGGGACCCGCAGGACCCACTTCCTCGAAAAAAAATGGCCCTATAATCAATGATGCTGTCATCCCGCACCACACAGTTACCTTTGCAGAATGAAGCGGTATTGAAACACATGCGAAAGGATTTTCCGTTGCCCATATCCTGCAATTTTGTGTATTGACAACGCCGTGGAGATAAAAATGGGCTTCGTCTGTCCACAAGATGTTCCATGGCCATTCATTGTCCACTTCCATGCGAGCTAGAAATTCTAAAGCAAACGTGTGTCTAATTGGCAGGTCAGCAGGAAGTAACTCCTGAACATGGGTAATTTTATAGGGATAACAATGCAGGATATTGCGTAAAATTTTATTGACCGTGCTCACAGGCATGTCTAAAGTTCGGGCAATTCCCCGTGCACTGCACGTTTGCACACCACTGTTCGACCCTTCCTCTAATGCTTCAGCCACATCTTCTACTGACGTCAAAGCAACTGCTTTCCTCCCTCTGCCAGATTTCACTGCAAAAGAACCTGTCGCTTCGAATTTTTTAATCATACACCTCAGAGCCTTTGCAGACATCGGACCACATCCTTTTTTCATTCCCTTTAATACCCGAAATTTCTTTAAAGCTGCTATGGCAGAGTCGCCATTCTTGTAAAAGAGCTTCACAAGCAGAGCGCGATCCTTCATTGACAGACCCATGGCAAGCTGCTGAGATACAAATATGACGAGAACGCCATGAGGCCTGCGTTTTTATAACACATGCAATGTCTCATGCGCATGCGTATCTTTCAATTTGCATAGTACAAATCCTCCTAGGCATAATATGCCGCTTACAGCGCCATCTAGTGATAAATTTTGGAACTATTTTTTTTCTTATCCATATCAAATGCCCCTTCTTCAAGAATGCACAGTCCAAATTTGAAGTCATTCGGACTCATGGTTGTTTTTTTATAGCATTTTTACAAAGGGACTTTAATTATAATCACCTTGTATATAAAGAAGGATGTTTGTGGGTCTGTTTGTTTGTTTGTTTGTGGGTTTGTTTGTTTCTTATGCAAATCTACAGTTTTATTCCGATCTTGATGAAATTTTGCATACTTGACCTTCAAAGCCTGAGGAAGGCCACTGTCTACTTCAGATTTCAGAAAAATAATTATTATTGATAAAAAAAATCGATATTCATGGTTATAGCAGTCCATATTAATGAGAAATATCTCATGACCAACAATGCAAGGAAAGTTTGTGCAACAAAAGTTATCAACAATGGTGTCACTACGCAATTCACAAACACTTGTCAGGGACCAACAATATATATCTCATTGGCCAACAATGCAAGGCAAAGTTTGTGCAACAATAGTTATCAACAATGGTGTCAACACGCAATTCACAAACACTCTGCAGGAACCAACAATATATATCTCATGGCCAACAATGCAAGTCAAAGTTTGTGCAACAATAGACCCATCGTGTTCGCATCAACAATGGCATCAATGCGCAATTCACCAATAAAAATGAGCACAAAATGATGATACAATGATACAAGAAAGTTCATTTTAAAGAATTATAACAATGAACATAAATTGATGATGAAATATGGATAAGATTCAATTTGTAACAATGCATAGAATTCCTGTTATTCAGGTTTTTCTTAGAAATGAGAGTTCTTTGTATTTAACAATTTCTTGAAAATCTTTAAAAATTATCAGTAACTAGAGATAATAAATAGTTAGCAGACTATTGAGAAAGAGTGGAAAGACGACAGAGGAAGCAAGAAAATAGAAGAATCAACAACCGCTAGACTACACAAAGTGATGAATGGCCAAGTTTTGCTTCAACATATCGAGGGAAGAGTGGAAATTGCAACAACATCAAGTGTACATCTGAAGTAAGATTACGTCAGAAAGAAATTATTGGAGATGTCCATCCATTGTGCGCTTTAAAAAATTTTTATTCGAATTTTCATTAAGAAATTTTACTAAATGATCCTAAGCATTTTCATGTGTATATTTTGATTGTTCTTCTCACCTACAGGTGTAATTATCCCGGGCAACGTCGGGTACCTTTGCTAGTTTATCTATATCTTCTTCTATCTATATATATAACTAGCTAAGGTACCCGGCGTTGCCCGGGATAATTACTTGGATGTAAACAGACAATCACAAAAAATTAAATTAAATTTTGCAATATCTTAAAAATAAACACATAAAAATGCTTAGAATTAATACAGTAAAAATTCTTAATGAAAATTCGAAAAAAATCTTTTTAAGGGCTCACAATGGCTGGACCTCTCCAAGGATGCCACTGCTATTTTAAATAATTTCTTACTCACGTAATCTTACCTCAGATGTATACTTAGTGTTGTTGCAATTTCCACTCTTCTCTCGATGTGTTGAAGCAAAATTTGGCCATTCATCACTTTGTGCAGTCTAGCGGTCGCGGATTCTTCTATTTACTTGCTTCCCATTAGCTCAATACATCACGGAGCTAAAGGAGTGCTTCCTCTGTCGTCTTTCCACTCTTTCTCAATAGTCTGCTAACTCTCTATTATCTCCATTTACTGATCATTTTTAAAGATTTTCAAGAAATTGTTAAGTACTAAGAACTCTCTTTTCTAAGAAAAGCCTGAATAACAGGAATTCTATGCATTGTTACAAATTGAAACTTATCCATATTGCAA
>JAHWFO010090898.1:316679-360350 GCA_023313115.1 Rhysida immarginata
ATTGAACTGTCAGAGGATCCGGCGTTGCCCGGGATAATTACCCTTGTAAGTAAACAACCTCAAAAAACTAAATTTAACCTCCAAATTGGTTAAATGATAACTCAATCACTACAATAAAGAGCGAAGTGACTACCCAATCTAAGAAAAATCCGAACGACATTAATTTACCTCTTCACTGAAAAAATCCATTCTAGGTGATATACCGGGACTTGATTTATCGAAAAAAAAATTTTAACGGCTCGCAATGGATGGACCTTCCTGAGGATGCCTTCTAGTCTAAATAATTTTTAACTCACGTAAGCTTACTTTAGATGCACACTTGTTATTGCAATTTCCTTTCTACTTTCGAAGTCTTGAAGCAAAAATTTGCCATTCATCACTTTGTGTAGTCTAGCAGTCGCCGATTCTTGTATTTACTTGCTTACTATTTGCTCAATACAGCACGGAGCTAAAGGAGTGCTTCCTCTATCGTCTTTCACTCTCACTCACTAGTCTGCTAACTCATTGTCACTAGTTACTGGTCATTTTTAAAGATTTTCAAGAAATTGTTAAGTACTAACAAAATCTCTTTTCTAAGAAAAACCTGAATAACAGGAATTCTATGCGTTGAATTTTATATTGCACAAACTTTGCTTTGCATTGTTGGTCATGAGACATATATTGTTGATCCTTGCATTGTGTTGGTGCATTGCGTGTTGACACCATTGTTGATACCTATTGTTGAACGAACTTTTATTTGCATTGTTGGTCATGAGATATATATTGTTGGCCCGTGCAGAGTATTTTTGTATTGCGTGTCGATACTATTGTTGATACATATTGTTGGAAAACTTTGTCTTGCATTGTTGGTCATAAGATATTTCTCAGTAATATGCTTTGCTATAACCATGAATATCGATTTTTTATCAATAATTATTATTTTTTCGAAATCTGTCGTAGACAGTGACCTTCCTCATGCTTTGACGGTCATGTATGCGAAATTTTATCATGATCGGAATAAAACTGTGGATTTGTATAAAAAACAAACAAACAAACCCAGAAACAAACCCACAAACAAACAAACATCCTTCTTTATATATATAGAGGATAGAAGAAGGATGTTTGTGGGTGTGTTTGTGGGTTTGTTTCTTTTACAAATCTCCAGTTTTATTCTGATCTTGATGAAATTTTGCATACTTGATCTTTAAAATCTACGTCAGATTTCGGAAAATAATAATTGTCGATTAAAAATGGATATTCAAAGTAATTGCAAGGCTTAATAATGAGAAATAACCCATGAACAAAAATGCCAGGCTAAGTTTGTGGAACAATGATTATCAACAATGGTATCATCACGAAATTCACAAACATTCTGCACGGACCAACAATATATATCTTATGGTCAACAACGCAAGGAAAAGTTTGTCAACATTAGGTACCAACAATGGTTTCAACACGCAATGCACCGACACTATGCAAGGATCAACAATATATATCTCATGCCCAATAATGCATGGCATAGTTTGTGCAATATATATAAGTTTCAATTTGTAACATTACAGAGGGGCAGCCATAGCCTAGTTGTCTCACCTTCTTCTATACAATGATGGAGTTTAGCAACCTTGAGCGCGGCTAATCACAGGATGGGTGACCACCTGGAAATTTCCATCTCCCCCTGTGCTTCGGAGGGCACGTAAAGCTGTCTGTTCCGGCTGCTGCGACCATCTTACAGCCGTTGTTAAGATTATAGGGATGGAGCAAAACTCCCTCGAAGGAGTAAGTGCCACAGATTATTGCTCGGCAATAATCTACCCTCTGTATAAGATACTAAGATACTAACAATGCATAGAATTCCTTTTATTCAGGCTTTTCTTAGAAAAGAGATTTCTTAATACTTAACAATAACTTGAAGATCTTTAAAAAATGATCAGTAATTGGAGATAATGGAGACTTAGCAGTCTATTCGTCAGGGGAGAATTGAAGTGTTCTATGTGCAGAATTTATGAAACGGATAAATTGCACTTACAAAGTTTGAATACCTTTATCTAGGAAAAGCAGGACTTCTATGGCGAAAAAATTGCTGTTCTTGATAGTCTGCACCACATATTATATAGAAACAGCGTGATTGTTATTTTTTTTCTTGTTTTATTGATAAAAATGATGAAATTCTGGTTGGAGATAGAACATTATAATTACAAGAACATGTGATTTTCTTTGTTATTTTGTACTATCTCCAAATTCTTCATTGGTATACATTATATAATCTTTCTATATATATAAAGAAAGATGTATGTATGTTTGTGGGTTTGTTTGTTGGTTCGTTTGTTATTTTGTTTTTTATCAAAATCTACAGATTTATTCCGATCTTGATTAAATTTCGCATACATGACCTTCAAAGCATGAGAAAGGTCACTGTCTACCTCAGATTTTGAAAAAAATAACAATTATTGATAAAAAGAAATCGCTATTCATGGTTATGGCAGGGCATATTAATGAGAAATATCTCAAGACCGACAATACAAGACAAAGTTTTTGCAACAATAAATATCAACAATGCAAATAAAAGTTTGTGCAACAATAGGTATCAACAATGGTGTCAACACGCAATGCACCAACACTATGCAAGGATCAACAATATATGTCTCATGACCAACAATGAAAGGCAAATTTTATGCAATATGGAATTCAATGCATAGAATTTCTGTTATTCAGGCTTTTCTTACTCCAAATGACCAAGTCCAATACGCACTCAACAAAGCAAAGAAAGTGAGGTTCAGTTTGATTGCAATTCTGGGGCGAAACAGTGCTCTTTGTGTGGATAACAGTAAGTAAAAGAGAATTCTTAGTAATTACAATTTCTTGAAAATCTTAAAAAATGAACACTAACTGGAGATAATGAGTTAGCAGACTATTGAGAAAGAAAGTAAGACGATAGAGGAAGCACTCCTTTAGCTCCCTACTGTATTGAGCAAATGGTAAGCAAGTAAATAGAAGAATTGGCGACCGCTTTTCTGCACAAAGTGATGAATGGCCAATTTTTGAATCCCGACATCGAAATTAGAAAGTTAATTTCAACAACATCAAGTGTACATCTAAAGCAACATTACGTAAGTAATGCGTGGATTTACACTTTCGTGCACACTTTTGGCAAACGTTCATGATTTTCACCGAAATTCACCCAAAAATTATTTAGACTAGAAGGCATCCTTGGAGAGGTCCATCTATTGTGAGACTTTAAAAATTTTTTTTTCGGTTAATCAAGTCCCGGTATATAACCAAGAATGGATTTTCTCATTGAAGGGGTAAATTCCTGTCTTTCGGATATTTCTTAGAAAGGATATTCTCTTCGCTCTCTATCGTAGTGGTTGAGTTATTATTTAAACAATTTGGACGTTTAATTTAGCTTTTTGAAGTTGTTCTGTTTACCTATGAGCGTAATTATCCCGGGCAACACCGGGTCCTCTGCTAGTAATAATAATAATAATAATAATAATAATAATTTTCTATATATAAAAAGAGGGATGTTTGTTTCTTTGTGGGTTTTTTTTTTGTTTGTTTTTTATACAAATCTACAGTTTTATTCCGATCTTGGTAAAATTTTGCATACATGACCTTTAAAGCATGAGGAAGTTCATTGTCTACCTCAGATTTCGAAAAAATAAAAATTATTGATAAATAATCGATAAATATGGTTATGGCAGGGCATATTAATAATAATTATCTCATGACCAACAATGCAAGACAAAGTTTTTGCAACAGTAATTATCAACAATGGTATCAACGCAATTCACAAACACAATGCACGGAACAACATTATGTATCTCATGACTAACAATGCAAATAAAAGTTTGTGCAACAACAGTTATCAACAATTGTGTCAACACGCAATGCACAAACACTATGCAAGGATCAACAATATATGTCTCATGACCAACAATGGAAACCAAACTTTGTGCAATATAGTATTCAATGCATAGAATTTCTGTTATTCAGGCTTTTCTTACTCCAAAGTAAACTGAAATGACCAAGTCCAATACGCACTCAACAAAGCAAATAAAGTGAGGTTCAGTTTGATTGCACTTCTGGGGCGAAACAGTGCTCTTCGTGTGGATAACAATAAGTAAAAGAGAATTCTTAGTAATTACAATTTCTTTAAAATCTTTAAAATTGATCAGTAAATGGACATAATGAGTTAGCAGACTATAGAGAAAGAAAGAAAGTCGATAGAGGAAACACTCCTTTAGCTCCCTACTGTATTGAGCAAATGGTAAGCAAGTAAATAGAATAATCGGCGACTGCTAAATTACACAAAGTGATGAATGGCCAATTTTTTTATCAAGACATCGAAAGAAGAAAGGAAATTGCAACAACATCAAGTATACATCTAAAGTAAGATTACATAAGTAAAAAATTATTTAGATTAGAAGGCATCCTTGGAGAGGTCCATCCATTGTCAGCCTTTCAAAAAATTTTTTTCCGTAAATCAAGTCCCTATATATCACCTAGAATGGATTTTTTTCATTGAAGAGGTAAATTCCTGTCTTTCGGATTTTTCTTAGAACGGATATTCCATTCACTCTATTTTGTAGCGATTGAGTTATTATTTAAACAATTTGGAGGTTAAATTTATCTTTTTGAGGTTGTTCTGTTTACCTATAAGTGTAATTATCCCGGGCAACACCAGGTCATCTGCTAGTAATAATAATAATATTAATATTAATAATAATAATAATAATAATAATAATAATATTAATATTAATAATAATAATAATAATAATAATAATAATAACTTTCTATATATATAAAGAAGGATGTTTTTTTGTTTATGGGTTTGTTTGTTTGTTTGTTTGTTTTTTATACAAATCTACAGTTTTATTCAGAGCTTGGTAAAATTTCGCATACATGGCCTTCAAAGCTTAAGGAAGGTCATTGTCTACCTCAAATTTCGAAAAATAAAAATTATTGATAAAAAATCGAAAATTATGGTTATGGTTATGAACCAAAAATATATATCTCATGACTAACAATTCAAGGCAAAATTTGTGAAACAATAGGCCCATCGTGTTCGCATAAACAATGATATCAACGCGCAATTCACGAATAACATTGAGTAGAGAATGATGATGTAATGTTAAAGCAATCTTTCCAAGAATTATAACAATGAACATAAAATGATGATGCAATATGGATAAGTTTCAATTTGTAACAATGCATAGAATTCCAGTTATTCAGGCTTTTCTTAGAAAAAAGAGTTCTTAGTACTTAACAATTTCTTGAAATTTTTTAAAAATGATCAGTAACTAGAAGTAATGGAGATTTGGCAGACTACTGAGAAAGAGTGGAAAGACGATTGAGTAAACACTCCTTTTGCTCCGTGATGTATTGGCCAAATGGGAAGCAAGTAAATAGAAGAATCGGTGACCGCTAGACTGCACAAAGTGATGAATGGTAAAGTTTTGCTTCAACACATCGAGAGAAGAGTGGCACTTGCAACAACATCAAGTGTACATCTGAGGTGAGATTACGTGAGTAAGAAATTATTTAGACTAGCTGTAGCATCCTTGGAAAGTTCCTGCCATTGTGAGACTTTAGAAAATTTTATTTCGAATTTTCTTTAAGAATTTTTACTGTATTAATTCTAAGAATTTTCATGTGGTAATTTTTGAGATATTGCAAAATTTAATTTAATTTTTTAGATTGTTTTGCTTAACTACATGTGTAATTATGCCGAGCAACGCTGGGTACCTTTGCTAGTTTACCATCCATTGTGAGCCTTTAATAATTTTTTTTTCGGTAAACCAAGTCCCGGTATATCAACTAAAATGGATTTTTTCAGTGAAGAGGTAAATTCCAATCTTTCGGATTTTTCTTAGAATAGATTGTCCCCTCACTCTATATTGTAGTGATTGAGTTACTATTTAACCTATTTAGATATTTAATTTAGCTTTTTGAGGTTGTTCTCTTTACCTACACGCGTAATTATCCCGGGCTACACGCGTAACAATTTCTTGAAAATCTTTAAAAATGATCAGTAATTGGAGATGATGGAGAGTTAGCAAACTATTGAGAATGAATAGAGAGACGATAGAGGAAGAAATCCTTTAGCTCCATGTTGTATTGAGCAAATGGTAATTATAATAATCGATGATTGATAGACTACCCAAAGAGATGAATGGCCAAAGTTTTTGCATCAAGACATTGAGAGAAGAAGAAGGATTGCAACAACATCAAGTGTACATATAAAGTAAGATAACGTGAGTAATAAATTATTTAGACCAGCATTATCTACTCATTGTGAGCCTTTAAAAAAATTTTTTTCAAATTTTCATTAAGAACTTTTACTGTATTAATTCTAAGCGTTTTTCATGCGTTTTTTTTAAATATTTCAAAATTTATTCCAAAAAAGAAAATTTTCTAGCCATGCCGGGGTTATCACTTGGATTATTTGGTAGCACATCAGATCCAAACATTTCATAAAAATATATTTTGACTATATTTTATTGGAATGTGTATATTTTGGAAACTAAGATGCTGATAATGCGATGACTGAACGTCCGTTTCCAAGAATTATTGATAAGGCAGCGTCTATTGATTAGGCATAAGAGTCACGCGTGTCCTTATCAAATGGTCAGACGACCGGCAAAAATATATGTGTCTGGAAAGGAAAGAGAAAGGACGAGTATTGGTCAGTGAAACTCTGCGGCTAAAACAGAAAAAGCTAAACGGGCACTGGAAACATTTAAACAACGGGAGTTTCGAATAGAGCAAGAGGGTATAAGAGTTACTATGTCAAGGGCAAGAAAAACTTGGGTATAAAGTATCCAGTAATGTTCCCCGGTTGTGAAGATAGATATCATTTTAATCCGAGGCAAATTAACAAGAGATAAATAAAGTTCCGGTATATCACCTAGAATTCCTGTCTTTCATATTTTTCGTTGAATGGGTAGCCTCTTCGCTCTGTGTTGTATTGATTTGGTTATCATTTAACAAATTTGCAGTTATAAATTAACTTCTTCAGATTGTTCTTCTTTCCTACAAAAATAATCATCCCGGCCAAGTCCTTTGCTAGTTCTTGATAAAAAATCGATTTTCATCGTTCTGGCAAGGCATATTAATGAGAGATAACTCATGACCAACAATGCAAGGAACCGTTTGTACAACAACAGGTATCAACAATGGTGTCAGCAAACAATGCACCAACACTATGCAAGGATCAACAATATATATACCATGAATAATAATGCAAGGCAAAGTTTGTGCAACAATACGTATCAACAATGGTATGAACACGCAATTCACAAAAACTCTGTTCGGACAAACAATATATATCTCCTGGCCAACAATGAAAGTACACTTTTGTGCAACTATAAATATCAACAATGGTATCAACACGCAATGCACCAACAATATTCATGGCTCAACAATATGTATATAATGACCAACAATGAAAGGCAAAGTTTGTTCAATGTAGATTAGGTTGAATTTGTAACAATGCATAGAATTCCTGTAATTCAGGCTTTTCTTAGAAAAGAGAGTTCTTATTACTTAACAATTTCTGGAAAAATCTTTAAAAATGGTCAGTAACTGGAGATAATGGAGAGTTAGCAGACTATTGAGAAAATGTGGATAGACGACAGAGGAAGTACTTCTTTAGCTCCGTGCTGTATTGGCCAAATGGTAAGCTAGTAAATAGAAGAATCGGCGACTGCTAAACTACACAAAGGGATGAATAGCCAAGTTTTGCTTCAAGACATCGAGAGAAGAGTAGGAATTGCAAGAACATCAAGTGTACACCTGAAGTAAGATTACGTTAGTAAGAAATTATTTTGACTAGCAGTGGCACCCTTGGAAAGGCCCATCCGTTATAAAAAATTTTTTTTGAATATTCATTAAGAATTTTACTGTATTAATTCTATGCGTTTTCAAGTGTTTATTTTGAAGATGTTGCAAAATTTAATCCAAAAAAAAAAGTCTGAGCCACGTCGGGGTTATCACCTGGCTTATTTGGTAGCACATCAGATCCAAACTTTTCAAAAATACATTTCGACTATATTCTGTGGGAATGTGTATATTTTGGAAACTGAAATGCTGATAGTGCGATGATTGAACGTTCGTTTCCAAGAATTATTAATATTGAGTTTAGAATGCTCATGCAGTGACAGGACAGTGACAAGGCACCGTCTATTGATGAGGCACAGGAGTCACGCGTGTCTCAATTGAGCTCGCTATCACACGTCCAGACAACTGGCAAAATTTTATGTGTCAGGAAAGGTAAGAGAAAGAACGAGTATTGGTCAAAGAAAATCTGCAACTAAAACAGAAAAACCTATACGGGTAATTGAAACATCTTAACAAAGGGAGTTTCGAATAGAGCAAGATTTTTAAAGAGCTTCTACGTCAAGGGCAAGAAAAACTTGAGTCTAAAGTATATGGTGATGCTCTGCAATGATGAGGCAAGTCATGAAGTATATAGATAAAGTCCCGGTATATCATCTAGAATTCATGTTTTTCTTATTTTTGTAGAATGGATAGTCCGTTTGCTCTGTGTTCTATTGATTGAGTTATTATTTAACCAATTGGGAGTTATGATTTAATTTTAGAGATTGTTCTTTTCACCTACATGTGTAATTATCCCGGGCAACGCCAGATACCTCTGGTAGTTATTGATAAAAAAGCAAGGCATATTAATGAGAAATATTTCATGACCAACCATGCAAGGCAAAATTTGTGCAAAAATAGGTATCAACAATGGTGTCTACACGTAATGCAGCAACACTTTGCAAGGATCAACAATATACCGGGTGTTCTAAAAATGACTGATGGATTTTGAAAATCATTAAAAAAAAGACGTAATGCGATAGATAAGTATCGTTTTCAGCCTTATGCTTAGGAAATAAGGGAATTTTATCCCCCCAAATTTCCAATTTAGTTAACTTTTTCACCTACAGGTGGCGCTGAAAACTATAAAAAATAAAAACCCGTATGAAAATGTTGCAAGGACTGTTGCAAAAACTAAACAATGACATTTTCAACGTAACCCCCATTTGAAAAAACCATTATGTTAGAGTGGACTTGCAATCTCAACAGCACACGCTATCAGCTTATTACAGATCGCCTGCAGCGCCATCTCTTGGTAGAAATGTTAACTAAATTTGAAATTTGGTGGGATAAAATTCCCTGATTTCCTAAGCAGAAGGCTGCAAACGATACATATCTATGGCATTCCGTCTTTTTTTTTTATTGATTTTCAAAATCCATCAGTCATTTTTGGGACACCCGGTATATCTCATGACCAACAATGCAAGAATCAACAATATATTTCATGACCAACAATGCAAGGCAGGGTTTGTGCAATATAAATAAGTTTCAATTCGTAACAATGCATAGAATTCCTGTTTTTCAGGCTTTTTTAGAAAATTGAGTTCATAGTAATTAACTATTTCTTGGCAATCCTGAAAAATGGTCAGTTTCTGGAGATAATGGAGAATTAGCAGACTCTTGAGAGAGAGTGGAAAGACGACAGAGGAAGCACTCCTTTAGCTCCGTGCTGTTTTGATCAAATGATAAGCAAGTAAATAGAAGAATAGGCGACTGCTAGACTACACAAAGTGATGAATGGCCAAGTTTGGCACTAACATCAAGTATACATCTAAATTAAGATTACGTGAGTAAGAAATTACTTAGACTAGCGGTGGCATACTTGCAGAGGTCCATCCATCGAGAGCAGTTAAAAAAATTTTTTTCGAATTTTCGTTAACAATTTTTACTCTATTAATTCTAAGCGTTTTAATGTGTTTATTTTTAAGGTATTTCAAAATTTGATCAAAAAAACAAAGAGTCAGAGCCTTACCGGGGTTATCACCTAGCATATTTGGTAGCACAGCAGATCTAAACATTTCATAAAAATGCATTTTGACTATATTCTGTGTAAATGTGAATATATTGGAAACTGAGATATTGATAATGTGATGACTGAACGTTCGTTTCCAAAAATTATTAATAATGAGCATAAAATGATGATTAACCGATAGGACATGAATAATGCAGCGTCTATTGATGAGTGATCCCCTTGAGCTCCCTATCAAACGTACTACAGATGACTGGCTAAATTTTATGTGCCTGGAAAGGAAAGAGAAAGAACGAGTATTGGTCAGAGAAACTCTGCAGCTAAAACAGAAAAATCTATACAGGCATTGGAAATATCTGAACAATGTTTGAGAGTTTCGAATAGCACAAGAGGGTATAAGAGCTTCTACGTCAAGGGCAAGAAAAAATTGAGTCTAAAGTATCCAGTGGTGATCCCCGGGGGTGAAGATGGATATCATTTTAATCTGAGGTAAATTCAACAAGAGATAAATTAATTCCCGGTATATCGCCTAAAATTCTTGTTTTTCGGATTTTTCAAAGAATGGGTAGTCCCTTTTCTTTTTGTTATATTCTTTGAGTTATTATTTAACCAATTTGTAGTTATAATTTAACTTCTTTAGATTTTTCCGTTTACAAGTGTAATTTGCCCGGGCAATGCCGGGTCCTCTGCTAGTTTTTCTATAAAGCACATTTTTCTTTGGAAAAGGTATGTTATTTTTGCTTTATTAGAAAATAAAAACATGGAGTTAAGTGTGATACAAAGAATTTGAATTGTGATATGAAATGATCGCCCTGGCAATGGTAGCGAGATTCAATTTTTTTGAGTAAATATCCGTAAAATGTTGACAATTGCTGGGAAATTTAGGCAATGCTGTGTCGAATTTTATCTTTCACGTTTATATTGCCCAATGTCCTCAATTGTGTGTAGTTCATTGACACTTTATTTTTAAGATCCCAGAGAAGAAAGCCTATGAATGTTAAGTCACATGATCTTAGTGGCCAATTCAGATTAACTCACGGCAAGATAACATGAGCATTAAGTTTTTCTTACAATAACTGCATGGCTTTCTTGAGTAGCTTTTGAATAATATAACCTCAGTGTTTAATTATGCCAGCATATAAAAATCTCTACTCTGGTTTACCTCGAAAAAATGATGGCAAATTCAAATTTTCAGTTCATTTTGGGACATCGTTTACCTTGGCCTTATCATCGACTCAAGACTCTCCTGGAGGGTTACGTAACTTACGCGCTGAACAAAGCGAAGAGGGTAAGTGCAGTCTCATAGCTTTCCATGATCGAAAGTGTACCCAGCATGGACAGTAGACTACTACTGTAAAAGCATGGAAAGTAGACCACTTCTCTAAAAAGATTTTGACCATCCTCCTCTATGGCAAGACTGTTCGGCGACTATATGTAAAAGTAGATGGAGTGACCTCTAGTCGTTCTAGAATGTTACTTTGAGGATCATTAAGCAGCTTTGTAAAAGGACTGTGAAAAATCAATACTAATTTGAGGATCAGTGAAAATGACTAATATCTAAAAGTTTATCCAAGACCTCCTGACAGTGTGGTGGAGACCGCGAAGACCAATGATAACGACCTGGTGGCTGAAATACTGAAAAACTATGTAAATGCAGTGGCATACGAAGTATAGGAAGCTGAGGCATATTCCTGACTTTAACTTTGAAGACATTGACAACATTTTCTTCCCGGATTATTGGAAGATGTGTTCCCCTCCCTAATCTTCTGACAATCTTCAATCTCAATATTTTTCTATAGCTTAGAAGGCCTCTTGGGTTAGTCAGGCTTCATGCCTACCTCTGTGTATTTACTTGGTATTTATTCGAAAGGGTGAGCTTAGTGAAAGCACTGCTTCCGTCCCACCTGAATAAATGTACACTTCACTGCTCGATTTTCGATTGTCTCATATTTTCACTTTCAGAATAATTCTCTATTATCCTTTAGTTTGTAAAGGATAGTAGAGGATAATAACTCTTTCAGGGTCTGCTTTATTACTACTCTGCTTAACTCTTATTACCAGTTATCTCGTCCTTCTTATCTACTATAACTGTTTTAAATTACTATTTTATATTATATTGTCTGGTTTTATTATCTGCTTGTCATTAATATCTGTCTAATTATTTATGTGTGACAATAGCAAGTTTCTTTTTTACGTTACGAGAAGTTATTTATTTCCGTTAAATTTAGACGATTCTCGTGCATTTCCAAAAATCCACGAAAAATTTTTACGTTATCGTTGAGTGCGAGATACATGTGCGCTATCTCTCGCTTAGTCGAGTGCCTGTTTGTGCCTTGTTATCCGCCAACATGACCCTCATTATCTACTGTGAAAAGGAAATCACTCTGAAAATGTTTTAGTTTCCAATAGGGTAATGCAGTAATACTGCACTTACTGTAGTTCTTAACGTTTCTGATGTTAGCTGGCGTCATTTGTATGGTTTCTCGGATAACCAATCAATCTGTAAAAATAAGCATGATATGAATTTTTTGGTTAAGAGAAATTTTTGCACGTGAAACCCGTTTGAACATTTGATCCAGAAAACATGAACTGGATTCTGGTAACGAAAAAGATACCCTAATATAGCAGTTCAATTATTTATTTAAGTGGATGAAGAAATATCTAACAGGTTTAAATAGAATATTTATATTTTCATACAGTAAGTAAAACACTGTTACTCTTGATTATTCTTATTTTTAACGTCTGTAATTTCAGAATATTGAGGCAGAAATCACAATGAAGCTCCAGTGGAAAGATCATCGAATAGAACTCCTCCAAATTCCTAGAGATGAGTGGATTATAATCAGATCAAATATTATTCACTGCATCTGGGTACCTTCATTAATTTTTGGTGATTGCAAAGAAAAAATCAACTGTCAACCCGTAAAGATTGATAGACTGCGTATGCATCTTCTTTGGAATCCTTCAAACAGTTCGTTTCAGGTTTATAATAGGTGAGCAGATTTTTTTGGCATCCAAAAAATAAGCAGCATCGAAAACAAGTTACTTAGTTCCTTTATACATTGTTCAGAATTTTCAGCATTGTTTATTTATTAATTTTTTACTATTTAAAACAGTTTTATTAGAGAAATAAAGAATGACACTTTAATTATTAATTACATTTTATTTAAATAACTATTAATTATGTATATGTTATATTAAAAGGTTAACTAAAATACCTGCTGATCAGTGTGTACAGGTTACCATAGTTGCTGTCTATCAGTTGACGAATCAGAGTAAAACCTTTCTTCACATTAAAGGTAAATTCCACGGTAACATAAAACTTTGTTTATAGAGAAAAATGAAACTATCAATAATCATTTAGTGTCGCAGCTATGAATTTGGATTAAACAGCATAAAAGCAATGTTCTTCTATTCTCCTAAATCGAGATGAAACAACTGGAACATTTATTCACATGTCAGGCCTCTCCTGAACCGTAGCATAAGACATGCTAGTTAATGCCAATGGAAAGCAATTTACTAGCTAGAAAATGTGCTATGTATGTCAATTATAACAAAAAAACCTGTTTTCAGTGGGCGCATGTGTCAAAAGAAATTTTCCCGTTAAATTTCAAAGTTCTTTAATCAATCATTCAACTTTTGAATTCCATCACGCAATTCCCACATAAACTGTGCAACGAATTGGTACCCTACACCTCAGTCATACGTTCTTCAAAAGCTTTCTTCACAACATAGGAACCTTGCAAACTTCGGCCGCTTTCTAAAAATTCATTACACATTGCAAGCAGTTCCTTCAAAAATGTGAACTAACCACCTGCTTACCTTTCAAATACTCACTCTTTTCATTCATTCTCTTCTTTTAGGATTGCACTGTGGGCATCGGCCAATCACAGCACCATTATACACTGAGTTAGCAAAACTCATGGGATAGCAAGCACATTGATTGTTGGGCATGGGTCGCGAATTCACAGGGGTAACGGATTCTGGGAATGGGCCATTAGACGTTGTGGGAAGAGCTTGGATAAGTGATTAATCAGAAATGGCACGTCATCGCGAGTTGACGTCTTTTGAACGGGGTATGATAGTAGTGCCCGCCGCATGGGATGTTATATTTCGGCAGTGGTGCAGGAATTTGGCTTTCCCCACTCAACTGTCTCCAGGGTGTATCGGGAATGGCTGGATGAAGGCACCACAGTCCACAACAGGCACCATACCAGGCGTCCAGCTGCCCTGATGATCGTGACTGGCGACACCTGGGACGAATGATTCAGAGAGACAGGAGCGCAACAGTGCAGCAAATCACAGACCAGTTCAATACTGGCCGCACTAGAAACGTCTCTCGGTGGACAGTCCGTCGGAATCTGCATGCCCTCGGGCTTGGCAGCCGTCGCCCTACACGGGTGCCAATGCTTACCCAGCGTCATCGGACACTCCGGCGTGCATTTGCCACCAACCATCTTGGTTGGACTCTGCAACAGTGGCGTAACGTCATATGTTCAGATGAGTCACGATATCAACTGTATCACGCTGATGGGAGGCATCGTGTGTAGCGCAGACCTCACGAAACGATGGATCCCACAGGCCAACAGGTGGTGGTGCAGGGTGGTGGGGCGTCAGTGATGGTCTGGGGTGCATTTTCCTGGTTTGGAATGGGCCCTCTGGTTATCCTGGACCAAACGTTGAATGGTCCACGGTATCGTCAACTCATCGGAGACCATCTGCATCCGTTTTTGACATTTCAACACCCTGACGACGTAGCAGTCTTTGAAGATGACAATGCTCCACCACATCGCTCCAATGTCGTCCGCGAATGGTTCGAGGAGCATGCCAACGACTGAGCTGACCAGCCCGGAGCCCTGACATGAATCCCATCGAGCATATCTGGGATGCTGTTGAAGTCAGGCTCCGGGCACTGGATCATCCGCCCGCGAACGGGCAGCAACTATCTACGGCTCTGCAGACTATCTCGTGTCAACTGCCTCCAGAAGTGTACCAGGGACTTGCAGACTCACTACCACGCCGTATTGCTGCACTCCACAGGGCCAGAGGTGGCTCGACCAGATTTTAAGTAACGATCCCATGAGTTTTGCTAACTCAGTGTACAACTTCTTGCATATATATTCCCCATATACCCCTGACATTCTCACCGACTGCCCAAACCATTTCAAATAGTTAGTTCCGTCCTCAGTATCTTTTTGTCTCCATACACGAGGTTATAAACAGAATTATTTTTGATATCATTCATACATTTCACTCCTCACGTAATATGAAACGTAATTCATTTCAATTGCATAGTTATGACTCTTCTGTCTTACTTGCTTAACCTAAATCTGAAATCCATGCAGGAAACTAGGTAGGAAGACACCGAAGTGCCGGTATACTCGTGTCTTTCATCAGAACAGCACTCTTAGTATGTCGTGCATAGGCATCTAATCTTCTTTTGCCTGCAAAATTTCCTCTTAATTTTTCCTTCCATACGTTCATTGCCCTCAATAAAACGTCTGAGGGAAACGAACTCAGATAGTTCTTTAAGCTTGCATTCATACAACTGTATCTGACCTATAGCGTCAGGGTCAGTCCTATTAAACACCATCACTTTCAGAGCACATCTAAACTTGCTACATAATCTAATTGATTGCCTTTACAATATAATAGGAATAACAATAACGTCAAAAACACTAGAAAAACATATAATTAAAGACTTATATTACATCCCATATGACAAAAGCCAACACCTAGTTATCTTAAATAAAATTAGTAGATGGGGTGAAGCAAATGTCAGACGATAATAGGAAATGTTATATACACCCTTCTCTATTCGCATACTCTAGTATCTTCTTTAAGAAAGATGACAGATAGGATTAAAGATTGCCCTTTCCTGCTCAAAAAAGTGAATCTACTCAATCTATTTCCTAGCAACTGTATCCAACCTAGACTGTATTGTCTTCCGAAAACACATAAAGTAGGCATTAAGATGCGGCCTCTTATAGATTATGCGACCTCTCCTAAATAGCCAAGTTACTTTACAGAGAGTTTAGTAAATCAGTATTACCTGGTGAATCCCACTTTGTTAATAACAGTTTGACCTTATGGATGAAATCAAAGATTACTTCTCTCTGACCAGCATTTCTTGTCTCATTTCATGTAGTCTCTATGTTCCCTAATATTCTTTTGGAAGAAACCCTAGAGATATTAGCTGTTCTTCATTACAATAATTTGATCCAGCTAAGATCTTTTGCTCCTCACCAGGGTTTGTTGCTTTAAAAATTACTTCCATTTTTGTAGCAAACACCTTAATATGGATAATGTGACCCACATGGGCAGCTCTATCGATCTTTTCCTTGCTAACGTATACATATTACGATCGAAATCGAAGATAGGATGGGAAAATAGAATAATAATTAATAAAATATATTGGAAAACCTCAACAGAGGGCGGTAAAAACGGACTTGATAACGGAGGAAAACGGAAGTGAAGAAGGAGTGAGTGCCGGGTTCATGGTCGTGTAAAGAAGGAGAGTGTTAGTTCATTCAGCCCAGAAGGCGATGACGTCATCTGTGAGTTGCAGGGAGCGCATGGGGCAGGTTGCTCTGAGCCTCTGAGATGAGAGATTTTGTTCAGAAATTTAGTATCTAAAATACTAACCATTTAATAACTACAATAAGATTTTTACCATAAACTTGGATTAACCTAAACCTATTGGGAGTAATTATGCAGATAACGGCCTCCAGCTCAATTTGCGTTTTTCGCTCCTTTCTTTCGTTTTTCGAACTAAGTCTTGGGTTCCTGCCTTTCTCCAAAGGTGGACGAAATATTCCATTTTTATTTTTGGTAGGGTATGGGTGTTTTTCTGATGGTAGGCAAACTCTTACTACGCTCGAATATCGAATTTGCCATCAACAACGGCACAGTTTGAAAATTTGAAAGCAATTGAAACACAGGATGCTTGATGGCCGACTACTTTACATCTTATCAGATCAACTGCTTTAGCAGATATCATAAATTTTGGATTAGCTTAACGTTGGTTGAACCCGTAACTTAAAATAAAGAAAAGTAAAAATTTTTAATTTTATATTTTATCAAACGTGTTTATGTATTAATTTAGACTTTTTTATCTGTTCATATGAATTTTATGATACAAACAAGTTTGTTTTTCCAAATAAGAACAATCATCAGTGAAAATGTTTCTTGTGATTCCAATAAATTATCACGTAAAAAAACAATTGTGTTTGTATACTTGTGTTACATAATAGTCATCACTTCTCAGCTTAATGAAAAATCACCATTATTCATTATTGCATATTTATGTTAACTTTTATTTTCCATATTAAGCACAATTAATAAATTGGCTATGTAACTCAAATTTTGTGCACGTAAAAAACGGATACTCTTGTCTGTAGAATTAAAGGCTTTAGTAAAATTTTATAATTCCTGTAATTTAACTTTTCAAGGATAAAACTCGTTAAACTGAACCATAAAACTAAACTATTTCATTAATAATTCACAATCAAAAAGTCAGAGCTATACAATTCATTAACAAATATTCCTCTCAGAGAAAGGAGTCCGCAAATGTCAAATGGATTGTCTTTGGTTCGCATACTAGCGAATGCCGCAAACATTTTATTCATTTATAGAAAAAAATGAATACACTATTTCTCAAAAGGCTTCAGCAATTTTGATCAAAATACTTCATGACACTGTTTTATTTCGTTCTCTTATTTGTCGTTTCGGAGGAGTTAGCTGCACATAGTATAAACGGATTTTTTATTTCAAAATTTCAGTATATCTTCTCGAATTATTAATTCTTAAGTCAATTTCAGAAGAAAAAAATTTTGAGATTTCTCGCTCGTTCGAAGGATAAAACTCGTTAGACTAAACCTTTACTAATACATAATAACCTCGTACAATAGGATTAGCTTAATCCATTAGACACAGTTATGGTAAAATAGTTAATCATTGAATAGTTTTTAGATACTAAATTTCTGAACAAAATCTCTCATCTTTGAATTTAGCGCCTCACTTCTATCACCCTCCTCGGTGAGCTGAGAGGATTGAGCAATTTGCCCTATGCGCGCGCTGCCGCTCACGTAGCCTACGAGAAAATCGTAAGCTACGTGCAACACCACATCTACTCAGAGGTGGTGTTGCTATGTGCCGCTCAGAGATGACGTCATCGCCTTCTGGGCAGAATGAACTAAAACTCTCCGTAAAAAACGGAGGAGAGAGCGAAGCGAATTTTTCAATAGGCGGACAGATAGTGCGGAATATGTCGGTCAAGATAAGGAGAGAGAGAATATCATTTGTTAAAAGAGTCAGAACAGAGGAGAAGCAGAATTAAGTTTGAAGTCGTCAAAGCGACCAAGAGAATTGCGACTACAGAGACGAATATACAGAACTACATGTCAGACATTAAGGTGAGCCAAAACCTTTTTCTCTTAAAAGAAAGTCCGGCTAACTGTATAACGGTAGTTTACATTATGCTACTTTTAACTCAGAATTAATCAAATACCAGCAGGAGAAAGAAATAGTAATTCTGCCAAGACCAACGTTATTAAATAAATACTGTGTATCTCCTTCTCTGTTTCTACGGCTACGCATTGGCAATTAAAGTTTTCGAGCTGGAAATTATTTAATGAGACAATGGAATCAAGCCAAAAACTGTGGACACAACTATAGAAAGAAAAATAACTCCAAAACCACTATTCCACATAATAAATTTTAATGACTCAGATGTACATTTCGGAAACGAAGTTTCCTTCATCAGTGAGTCAAAAATGAAGGAAACTCACTGAAGAACTCACTGATGAAGGAAACTTCGTTTCCGAAATGTACATCTGAGTCATTAAAATTTATTATGTGGAATAGTGGTTTTGGAGTTATTTTTCTTTCTTTCTTTATTTAATGAGTACGATATTCATTTAGTGTAGAGGTATTCTAACTACAGAGTGACGGCATACTTACCTGAAGGATTAGTGGCCTTTCATTATGAGAATAAAGGACGCATAATGATATATTGATTCTGAATTTTAAAATTTTGCAAAGCTTGTAACTCATTCTTTAGTTACCAAGTTGATTGCATATTGCGAACTAGGAATTATTTCTCAGCTAAATCTTATCTGTTGCGCTCAAGATAATATTCCATATATCAAGACTTTATAAATAATTTTTTGAACCCAAGTTACAAAGATTCCAATTAGGATATTAATAATTATCTTTGCAAAATTTATTATATAATATTATGGGATTAGTTTGAATAATTAGTTAAGAAATTATCGTATGTGCGGACATTAACCTAAAGAGTAATTTTATTCCATTTAATTGTCTAGTTCCTGTAGGAAGTAGCCTTGTTGTCCACAGAAACCCGAATTATGGCAGAAACCAGTAGTCCCCTATGCTTAGAAAAGAATTCGACCGATTAGTTAATGTATACCTTGACCTTATTGAATGATACTTACCTTTATGAATACATGCAGGAAGATTAATGGACATTGTAACCCTAATTAATGAGACTTATCTTAAATGGAATTATTTACGTTATCTGCAGCTAGGCTTAATGTATCCAACTTGTGGTAATATTTATGTTAGTTGTAAATAACTAGGAAAAAAAAGAGAAGTAACTTTCTTGTTTAATTTTTTTTTGCCCAGATAAATTTCACTGCGTACTTTGTTTTTCTTATCAACAAAATATTATTTATAAAGATTTGTTATTAATATTATACAAGGTGAAGCATTTATCTTGAGACAAATGAATATCTCGGAAACTAAGCATTGTACGAAAAAATGTCCCAAGTCAAAAGTGAATTATTTCGCGGGGGAAATTCATTAGTTAAAAAATTACCCCCCCCCCTTCTGAAAGTCCTGAAAGTGTGGAACTTTTAAAATTTTGAACCCAGTTTTATCGATGGAAGGTCTTCTAGATCGTACGTAACACCAACATTTCGAATAACGAACATCAACACCTTCTCGGACTTCAGTTGATGGTGTTGAATTTTTAAAAAATCGTCAGCTTTGATACCAGCGACGAACTTCTTATAGATAACTTCGTCTAGACATTTCACTTTTACTGTCTACGTTCTGCATGTATGCATCACGCTTTTTTTTCTAGAGGTACATGCTTCTTATTTTTGTCCAAAATTTCTTTAAGAGGTTTACCATGAGTGCGTATTCAGATTTACTATCGACACTAGACAATTTAATAGTGAAGTATACATTTCTTCAGATGGGAAGCAAGCAGCGCGTTCACAAAGCTCATGAAAACCAGAATAAATTCCAAATGAAATACACTGAGGTAGTCAGGAAGCCTAGTATACAATAGCCATATTATACAAAGAAGAAAATAAGATTGACGATTGTCAGAAAATAAATACAATCGAAATAAAAATACAACGAGAAAGATGATTATCAGTAATCAGGGAAAGAGACGTTGCTGATGTCTTCAACATTGATGTCAAGAATGTGCTTTGGTTTTCGATACTTCCTATGCCACTTCATACCCATTGAGTTCTTCAGTAGTCCGGTCACTAGGTCATTGTCATGAATCTTCATCTTCTGCACCATAATCAAAAGGAGGCCTTGTACATGTTCCGTTGTGGACCATGTTTAAATCTGAGTGGATGGATTGGTTTTTCCTCAGTCCTTCTGTCAAGCTGAGCAATGGTCCTCAGGGTAACACTCTGGAATGACTGTAACTCGCTCCATCTGCCCATGCAGGTATTCCATAGAGCAGTATGGTCCGAATAATCGACTTATACAGAAGTAACCTATTGTCGATGCTGAGGGTGCTGTTGCAGCCCAGGAGGGCTCTGAGACTGCACTTAGCCCTCTTCGCTTTGTTCAGAGCATAGGACTCGTGACGATTCCACGAGAGTCTTGAGTCGATGATAATGCCAAGATATTTGTAGTTGTCTATCCAATCAAGTTTCTTATTGAATACAACAAGAGAATCTGGGGGACGCTTGAACTTTCTGTTGAAGTACATAGCCTTACACTTTCCGACATAAAGGTTCAGCTTCCAGCAGTTCAAAGCAGTCTTCGAGCATCTTCAAGGCGTACTGTAGAATAGTGATAATGTGCCCATGTCATAATAGCAGTATCGTCAGCATAGAAATATAGATTACAATTTTTGGGGTTCAGTAAATCATGACAAAATTATTAAATAGCACAGGCCCGAGGACAGAACATTGAGGAACACTGGCCTTTATAATGCGGGGCGTGGATAGATTTTCACCAACTTCAGCTTGGTAGGACCTGTCGGTGAGAAAGGATTTCTCCTTCAAAATCAAATTGGGAGGAAACCCGTCTCTAACTACCAAGCCATACTTGATCAAAAGGTTTGCTGACATCGGGGAATACTGCTCTGCAGTACCTGGAATGGTTCAAGGGGATGCTCAGGTCTTGTACGAGCCTCCATATCTGCACCTGACAAGAGTTGGCGGCACAAAAACCAAACTGATCTTTCCGTAGTAGGCCATTGGCGATACAATGTTCTTGGAATCTGACGAGGCTCGTTTTCTCTAAAACTTTAGCCATTGAGGGGAGCAGACTAATATGTCGGTAGCTTGAGTGAATTGCTGGATGTTGTCCCTGCTTAGGGATACTCAAAACAATAGATTGTTCCAAGATGCTAGGATGTAAGCAAATTTCCCTCAGTCGCTAATGATATTGGTGGAATAGTCAATAAAGTTCTTTGGGAGATTCATACGGCCGTTATTGCTCATCTTGTCTCTTACTGGAGCCGCCTTCTTTTTCAGCGGTGGTGATCTCTCTGGCCTCAATATTGTTCTTCGTTAAATACTGCGCGACTTCATCAAATTTGACAAGACTACCTTCCACACGCTGAGACGTGATTTGGCTCTCGGGATTGTTGTTGATAGGAGTAACAAATTGCATTTCTAGTAAATCTGCAATGACTTGGGCCTTGTCCTGATCAGTTTCCACATAGTCACCTGATCAGTTTCCACATAGTCATAGTGTACGGAGTGGAGGAAGCATATTATTCTTCTTCTTCTGTAAAGCTCTGACCATACTCCAAATGAAATTGTCGCGAGCCGACAAGCTTTAGAGTTTGTCATTCAATCTAGCGTCGCGAAGCTCTTTTATCTCCTCTTGGACTCTTCACACTATCCTGTTGTACTTGGTTTTGAGCCAAGATTCACGTTAGCGTTGTCATAGCGTGGTCCTGTTTTTTTCAGCAATTAGGCGTTGGATTCTTGGAGTGAGTTGGATTCGATGAGGAGGTTTATTCTCTGATGGATAGTTACTAGCTTCTATGGCACTGTTAACGCATCTGGTGATGTCTTCAAGACGTTGATCGATGTCCGCCGTGCAGTATGCAACGTCGGGATGGCAGCTATAGTCCTTAAGATTATCTTTGTATAGCTTCCAGTCTTGATGATTTATGAGTTCCTCTCTGAAATTTATGTCGACATTATGAAATTTCAGCGCCTTAGGCTTGTGGTCAGAAGAAAGGTCATCAATCGTGAAGATATTGTACGGTTTGAAGAAACCTTTCAAGAGCAAGATGTCCAAAACGTCACTAGTAGGGGAGTGGTCGCCGTAGTAGGTGTCCTCCACAGGTCCAGCTGCGATGCTATCATTTTTCCCTTGTATCTACCTATAGAGAATCATGCCATTGAATTTCTCCGTTTAGAGTTGTGAGTTCCAGCTTTGGTGTTTGGCATTTGGGTCACCAGCTAAGACGTCTGGAATGTCACTACTGAAGAGTTCATGAAGCTCGCTAAAGTCAATATAATGTTTAGGTGCATTGTAGAGTGCCACGAACTTCATTTCACCACAGGAGACGTCATTGATAATGATGGAGGCCATCCATTCAATACCTGCATAAGAATTGGAGACTACTTCTTGGTGTTGAATTCCTTCTTAATAATGATCGCAGCGCCCCCAGAAGCACATATTGCAGCATTTGAAGCCATTCGATCCTTATGGTACACACAATAGCCAATATTTATAGCACAAAGGTTTACTAGTTTTTAGCCGATATTTATAACAAGGGGATACCAACCAGAGGGCAGTGCCACCTGATTTGTTTTACACAAAAGGGGGAAAAATTAAAAAGAGGAGAACAAACCTCTACCAAAATAATACAAAACAAAAAGGTTTAAACAAAGCTGATTTTTCTAAAGTAAATTAACAGTAATTAGGAATAATCAAACATATTGCTCTTATAAACGGAGTGCTAATGCCCAGAGTTCTATATCCGGAAATTTGCCCCATCTTAAAGTTTAGAAGTTCATGAATGCCATTGTGAAAGGTCGAATGGGCTTCTTTCATGGTTTAATAAATTGTCTGGAGGTATATTAGAAATCTCTAGAGAGTCTAAAAAGTTCAGTTTTCTGGGGTCGACATTGAAGTGTATGATCCGGAAATTATCGATTTTTCCTACATGCCCTGTAGTAATAAAATGTTCCGCGAACGCAGACTTCTCAGGATTGTGATTCTGTTTTAACGGAAGTGTTCTTTGATTCGAGTAGAGAACTTTGGCAATATATTTGCTATCACACGAAGTACAACTAATTTCGTATATACCTTTAACTAATAGCATCTTTTGTGTTGCCTAGTAAGCTTTTGAGGTTGTTGCTGCTTCTGTATGCTACCCTAAGGTCGTAAGCTTTACAAATTCTTTCTAAAACTCTAGTCAACTTACGGTTGTAGAATAGACATATAAATTTCTTATTCTTCTTGCGGGTGGTTTGTAATTTGGTAAAGTCTTGCAATTTCTTCTTAAGTGTCTGTTTTTGATCAATTTATCTCTAATATCCTCCTTGTAACTGTTGAAACAGCTGCTTCCTATTCTTGTTTCTATTCTTTTTCTTAACGTGGGACATGGGTATGGTTAACATTCTGTGGATTATATGCTTGAACGTAGCAAGCTTGTGGCTAAAGCTGTAGTTCGAGTTGTGATATATGCTGGCACATAGTTGGATTTTCTGAAGATTCCGAAATTGAGTTTCACATTCAAGAATGGTAGAGAATAGAAATTCACTGTCTCAACTGTGAGGTTGATAGAGGGGGATAGATTGTTGAGTCCCTCAAGTAAAAGGTCAACTTTTTGGATCTCACATATGGCGAATATATCGTCCACATATCGATACTAGGTTTTAGGGAAATAAGGTAGAGCGGACATGGCTAAGTTTTCCAAATGATTAAGGAAGATGTTTGCTAGGAAGAGGCTGATGCCACTTTCCATTGGGTCGTTTTCTCCATTTTGTAATAATTGTTGTTGAACTGAAATAGATTGTTATAACAGTATAGTCTAGGAAAGAGCATCAGATCCATAACTTGGGTAAGTGGGATATAGTTTTGATGTTAAGTTTTGATGATATTGTTCTAAAATGTTGAGGGTTTCATAGATTCCTGTAATCTATGGGTATACTAGGGAACATAGATACTACATCAAAGGAAGCAAGAATATGGCCATCAGGGATGGTTATTGTCTGTATTTTACTGAGAAGTCTTTCGCTATTGTTAATGGAGAAATTATAGCGATTAAGCATCAAGTTTTTAAATTTATGATTAAGAATCTTAGCGATAATGCTAGTCGGGTATCCCGTGTTATCCACTATAGGTCTCATGGAGTTGCCAGATTTAAGTGTCTTGGCAAGACGTGGATTACAGGGGGACTAATTTGTGCGATAAATTCTTGATGATAGATTTACAGTTGGAGATGCACTCTTTCGTCTTTTTGACTAGGTTATCTAATGGGTTTTTGTCAATCTTAATGTAGGGGCCTTGAGCAATGAAGTCTTTTACCCTTCAACATATGCAGATTTTTTTAAGATGACAAGATTATTGCTCTGGTCATCTTAAAGATAATAGCTATCTTTTTCTTTAAGTTTTTTGTTCATGGTTATGGTATCTTTATAGATTATCACTTTTGTTGTGATCATTTTTAAGTATATTTTTTTGGATTTGGTTACGAGACAAGATTTGAAAATATGTAGTTTGGTTTTTATTAAGGTAGTGTGAGCCTGTACTCAAAGTATTTAAAAGGGTTAAGAAATCCTCTTTGTGCTATGGAATAGAGAACTTAAGGCCTCTGTTATAAGTCTCTAATTCTTGGTTATTGAAATTAATGTTAGACTTATTGATAACAACATTTTGTGGTGGGATACCTGCGATATCACGGGTCGGGCAGGATCTGTGTCAGTTTCAGTTTAATCTTATGTGTTTTATCATAAGCTTTGCGGCTGTTGACAACCTGTACTTTCTCTAGGAATTGTTCAATAATGAGGTGCAGTTTACTGGCCAGGAAGCATAAGGGATTTCATATAGAAGCAGCCACAACCTCAAAAGCTTTCTAGGCAACGCGAAAGATGCTATTATTAATGCAGATTAATCTGGTATATACCAAATTAGTTGTACTTGTGTGATGGCAACTATATTGACCAAAGCAGAAGGAAGATTTCTACTTGAATCAAAGAACACTTCAGCCACATCAGGAATCTCAATCCCGAGAAGTCTGCGTGCGCGAAACATTATATTACCACAGGGCATGTAGGAAAAATCGATGATTTCCGGATCTTACGCTTCAATTACGACCTCAGAAAACTGAACTTCATAGAATGTCTAGAGATTTCTAAAATACCTCCGGACAAATTATTAAACCACTATGTCATTCATTGACTTCAAAATTTTAAGGTAGGGTAAATTTCCGGATATAGAACTCCGGGTTTTAGAGCTCCGTTTATAAGAGCAATTTCTTCATTCCTACCTTACTGTAATTTACTTTAGATAATTCTTCTTTGTGGAAACCTTTTTGTTTTGTATAATTTTGGCAGAGAATTATTCTCCTCCAATCTTGCTAATTTTTATCCATTGTTAACAGACTTCAAAAAAGAGGAGGTTCTATGTTCTTCTATATGTCGCTCGCGGGAACCAACAATCAGGCAGCGCAACATGCTTTAATCCCTCTGTATCTTGTGGGGGTTGGCTTTCGACACCATGTTCATAGGAATAAAAATGCTTCTTTATACATGTTCTCTCATGTGTATGAATATTTACCGTTTATTTCCGGACACCCTGTATATTGTTAAATCATGTTTCTGGACAAGTGGAGTTTCCTTCCTTCATCTCGTTTAAAATCATCATATGTTTTTCATGAAATAATCAGTACTAAAAAATTAACTTTAAGTATGCTGCACATTTAACAATATTATAATATTTATTTATGTATTTATTTATTTATGTATGGATTACAAGAATACAGTCACATTACGAGGTCTGTATGGTGGGCCAAGTTAGGCCAAGTGGGTACGGTTCTGACTAATATAAAGAAAAAAATTTGGTTGTTAATTATATAAGATAATCAAAATGCTACAATATACCAAAACAGATCAAATTAAACCGAACAAAACCAGCAGAGAGACCTAAAATCGGATACAAAAACGGTAGTATATTAAGTTAAAACAAACACTTGATGACAATGATGGCAGGCAGACAAGAGACCAAAAAAGGGCTCCAGTAGGGCCATATACATAATAATCGATTATAAAAATATCAAATAAATTGTGTAATTTAGGACGGAGCTTGAAGTAAAGTAGACATTCAGAAAAAACATTGACAGAATGCTAACAAGTTGAAAAGATACTAATAAGCAAGCTTCGTATTTATTGATATAAGATAAGAACAAAAAGTTCGTAAAGCTCCTCGAAGCGAAGAGTAAGGAAGAAGCAAACGTATCGCCGGGGGCAGAACAAGCAAACGTATCGCCCAACATTTTAACCAGATTTGGGAAACACTTCGGTTGTGATACTTTAGTTGTAATACTGGAACCCGTATCTGTTAGCAAAACTGGTATTATGGTTATGGCAGTCAAGTTTATGCCAAATCTTTTTAGGGTCTGTAAGCAATAACAGAGTAATTGATTTGTAAATAAATGGACATACGGAGAGAAAATAAATTTGATATACAGTAAACATCCGCAAAGAAGGAAAATAATGTGACACAGAGGAAGATCGTGGTAGGTGCAATACAGTGTGATTATGATATACGAGTAAAATTAAACGTTGAGGTAGAACCCAGAGAATTACACCGACGCACAAAGTTTAGTGTATCGACGAAAAGTAAAGCAAAAGTAGGATATTAGGGAGAAGAAAGCGAAGTCTGGAAATAATACCTTGTTTTTTGTTAAGTTTCGATAATAATGTATAAATGTGAGCGTTCCCATCGGTAGTTTGGAGATAGAGTAAGACCAAGATAGATGAACGTAGTTGTGGTGAGATTATTATACCTTAATATATAATGTGTAAATCTATTATGGCATTTCATAGGCTATAACTGCCAATTGTTCGAAATGAAATACAGCATCTTCTGGGTTTAAGCTTAAAAATAACGTATTGGCAAAAAATTGTATTCTCATCCATGACAGTAAAAATTAATGTATAGCAATGCAGTATCTTATATATGAAGGAAGCGTATACATATGCGCTATACAATATGCTGTTTACTATATGGTATAACGTAATGGCCGTTTTTTTCTTATAAAATTTATGGCCGCAGAACAATTTCGGTATCAAAATATTACAGAATTTTAAAAGTAAAGAGTAAATATATCAATGTTTGATATACAGAAAAAATAAACTAAATATGTATTGATGAAAATAAGAAAGAAAATTCCACAGCTTGGATTCGAACCGGGAAACTTCAACTCTTCGAAGCTTCCCGTTTTGATTTCAGCCTCTGGAGGTTTCATTCCTATTTTCATCAATAATTTAAACATCTGTTGTTTTACGTAGGATAAACACTCATCAAGAATTCTTGAGATATTCTTTAATATTTATTGCTTTGTTTTTAATAAGTGCAATAAATATTTCATCTGCAAAGTCGATCTTACTGAAATAAAAAGCAGCGATTAATATTTTCAGTCAAAACTACTGTAATTCGTCCACACCAATCATAAACCTCATCCCTATTTCTACTCTGGATGGCGAAGTCCATTTTAATCTTCTACGATGTTTGTTCAAATTACCAGAGTTTAGAACCGATCAACTTCACTTAGAATATCATCTTCACATAGAATATCAACTTCACTTACCAATCAGAATATCCTTCATAGCAAGAACAATAAAAACCCGAACCCCCCCCCCCCCCCCACCTAAACTGAAAAACCCACTCCGCTTAAAAGAGGCTATCACTAGGGGCTCCGCTTAAAAGAGACACAAATTAAACCAAGAACGAACCCAAAGTTCAAACGAACTCAATACCACCAAGCAACTTACTTAGTACAAAATTTAGCTAAATGGAACCATTCTGCCGCTGGCATAGGGCTATCGTCACTATTAAGGATATTATTGGTTGTGTTATTTTTTACAATTTCAATATATTCTAAGAAAAGTAACAATTTTCTGTCTCTACATCTATGTATGAACTTGAACAAGTCAATAGAAAAGTCATGTTTATCATTAAATATATGGTCTGCAAAAAGAGAAACCCCTAGCTTTGCATTTTTTATACAGGATATGTGTTCTTTCATTCGCTTTTTACGCCTCTCTGCGAGCTTCCCAAATAAAAACGGCCACACGATGCACACTTTAATTTATAAACACCCGGACACTCCTCTACTGGAATTTTGTCTTGTATCAAGCTAAGCCATTTTTATGGTATAAATTTTTTTTAAATCAAACCCATTACATATTTTTCTGAACACTATGTTTAATGAATAGTTATAGGGAAGGACTAGCACTTTCTTAAAATCAGTATTTTTCTTTCCCAGCGTTGTGACCTTATCGAGGTTGAGATTTTTACTAATTTTTTCGGCCAATTTATCTATCAATTATTCTTTGTAGCCATTATTTTTAGCAAAAGATCTAATAAGATCCATCTCTTTATTTTTGGAATCATTCGTCAATGCTAAATAGCGCCCTTCTGACCTGATGGTTGAATGCCGCTAATTTGTGGGAGGCACAATGGTTTGAATCTTTTCTAGTCTTTTCTTAAAAAGTAAGGCTTTCCATAAACCTCGAAGTTCAGTTTTGTTCAGAGGGGGAAGCAAAATAAATAGAATTTAATGGGTAGTACTTTAAAAGAAAGAACCCCTAAACTTAAGAGTAAACGTGGCTCGTTAAAAGACTTTTGTTTTGGTTTAAAAATTGCGATATGTATTTATAAAATACAAAAATAATGTACAAATGAATGTTCTATACAATATGATTTAATTGAGGAATAGGCATTGCGATCTCAATTACAAAAAAAATTATTTCTCAGAATAAAATAAAGAAATACTTAAATATACGTTAAATACAGCAAAACACTGTAACGAGAAATATAATCGCTACATTGAGCGAATTGAGATTAAATATAAAAAAAAATGAGACAGACCAATTCTTAAAAAGTATAAGGAAAAGAAATTTCAAAATTCCCATTTAATGTCTAAAGAAAGACTGCGAAATCATAATTAATTATTAATGGGGAATAAGAATTGAAATGTGCATCATGGCGTCCCTTATGCGCGTTATTGTTGAAATAGCATTAAAAGAAATTTCATTATTATCTTATGGATAAACCCGCAAAACAATGCTGCTCGCTAAAGAATCATGGCTGCCGCGAGAAAGTGAGAAATTCAATAAGAAACTAAACATCGAACGGCAGGGTAGGAGTAATTTGCAGAGCATTGGAATGAAAATGACAAATGGAAGTTGAACGTCATGCTGCAGGCTGGTAAGGACGTGGAGGACCAGTAGGAGGGACGACTGGTCAAGGCAGAAGCTGGAAGCGGTCTGTCTGAAATTAACATTTATAAAAACAATATATACTCAACAATCACTGTCTGCAAAACAGTAAAAAAATCCTAAAGAATAGAAAAAATAGAATAATTAATTACAAAAAAAATTATATCTATTTTTACATAAAAAATCTGCATTTCCCGAACAAAGCCCCCTGTAATTTTCTTGAACACACAAAAAAAAATGACGGTCATTTGTAGAGAAGTTTAGGTACTGATGTTACATATACAGATTCAAAAAAAATTTTCTAAGTTACAATAAACGAATAAACATTTATTCCTTTATTATTTCCTTTCATTTTTGTGTGCGCACACAGTATGTTTTGCTTTTTTAGCAAAAGAAGACAAAAAGTATATTTTGCATTTTTGGTATACCATAATTAAAATGGATATTAAATGTAAAATACGTTAATAAAAAAAATGCATATCATGTAGTAAAAAACAATGATATTCACGTAAGGTAAGAACAAGCCCAAAAATATCCTTTTGTGATTTTAAAGCTAAAGTCATTTAACAAAATATTTCGTTTAGAACCCCTCTCATCCCGCGAAGTAAATAATTTTGCAATTATGAAGTATAAAAGAACAAGATAAACTGTGTAAATACCCTCTAGTAGGCCAGCAAACCAATGAGTTAAGTAATTTAATATAAATAATTACTTATCCAGCTCAGATGAGGATAAGAAATCCAGGAATCTGCGTAAAGCAGGGGCAGGTAAAGGTTATTTAGTGCGTCTGCCGGCATGTCGGGAAAAGAACAGTAGGTAAGAATCACATTCTGAAGATTAATTTCTCGCGCGATGAAATTATGCAATCTCAAGATGTGTCTTGTCCTACTCTTCGATTCTAATGTTCCCAGACATGATATGGCAGACGTTTAGTCAGTATAAATGATTGTGGGGTAAGAAACAAATTCCCCCTGTCCAAACTCGGTTATGAGGTCCCAAAGACATTTCAGTGACTTCACGCATTCGTTTATAGTGATTATTTCGGCTTCGCAGCTGTTCAGGGCGACTAATCGTTGCTTCCTAGATGACCAGGTTATGGTATTTTTCCCCATTTTGATCAAAATTCCAGAGTATCCTTTACTCTGTGTGGAGACACCCCAGCTAGCGTCAGCGAATGCACACAAAGGACCCGCAGATGGGGTAAAAACGAGTTATGTATCGCAGGTGTGTTTAAGATAAGAAGCAACACCCTTAAGAGCAATCATATGCAAATGTTTAGGCGATTTAGCATATGTCGACAGCCTAGTAACTGCAAAAGCTATATCCGGCCGCGTGCAAGTCATTATGTACATTAAGGAACCGAGAAGAGATTGGTAATTGGTAGAATCGACCGGTTGTGTATCCGCAGTATCATCAAGGTTCACATGAGGGCTTAGTGGCATGGTCTTTGGTTTGATGTCTTGAAGGCCATAATCATGCAGGATTTGCTTGATATAATGTGCCTGTGACAGATGAATTGAACCGTTCACTTGTGACACGTTCATACCTAGCAGATGCTTTACCTCGCCTAGCTCCACGAGGTCGATTTCTTGTTTCACTTTGTCCATGATGGAGGTTAGGATGTAGACATTTGTTGTTGCTGCCACGATGTCATCCACGTGGACTGTTAAGAGAATGGTGCACCCAGCATTGGTGTAGTAGAAAAAACAATCGTCTACTCTGGATGGAGTTAATTTTAATCGGGTAAGAAGCTGACACAATTTTACGTACCAGCATCTTCCACTTTGTTTGAGGCCGTGAAGTGATTTACGCAATTTGCAGACGTGATTAACTGGCGTTGATAATCCCTTGTCTGGCGATAGATATGTGGTGTGGTTTATCGGTGGGTGAAGATATGCACATTTGACGTCATGCTGGCGCAGTGACATCCCTATATTTGCAGCTATGGTAAACAGTAAGCGGAGGGATTCCCATTCTGATGACAGGTGAGAAAGTTAATTCATACTGGCTCCCGTAGACTTGTGATGAGCCGATAGTCACCAACCTTGCCTTGAATCTGGACACCGAACCATCAGGATTGTATTTGATGCGGTAGATCCATTTGCTCCTTAAAATTTAGACATTTGGTGGTGGAAGCTCTAAATCCCAGACATGATGAAGCATGGGTGAATTCAATTCATCTTGCATGGCCTCTTCTCATTGATGATGTTGGGGAGAAGCGAGTGCTTGTTCATGAGACTGGGGTGTGATTGGCGGAGTGATTAGCAACTCGGAGTCAGTAAAGTCAGGATGACATAAGGTGGCACGTTGTTTTTCTGCCTTCTCTTTTAATCTTTGTGAAAGTCGTAATACCGGTTGTGGGATTTTAACGGGTGGTTGGTTCACTGGTGATTTAGACGAACAAACTGCAGCATCTTCCATCGATGTAGTTTCTGATGGAGGTGTGACCACTACCGTGTCCTCAGTATCAGATAGGGCCTGCATTCTTGGCTCGTCTAATGTTTAAGTGGGTGAGATTGGCGGTATGCTCTGAATGATATGATGTTCATCAGGCTGTGGTGCTTCAAAGATTGGGGGTTCCATGTGAATTGGAAATACCAGAGGAACAGATGATGGATCTGATTTTCTTGTGAACTCTGGAAATATTTTAGGAAATAAACGAACGGTACGTGCTCGTAAAAACTTGCTCTTCATTGAGGGCATAGATAAGGTACCCTGGAGATGAAGCGGAGTATTCCATAAAAACACCACTTTTGGCACGAGCGTCAAATTTTGATCATTGCGACTTGGGTATATAATAGTATACCAGGCCACTGAAAGGAGCTCGATATTTGATGGTTGGTTTTTTTTGGACCATATCTCTTCAGGGGACATAGTTTGACCTCGTCTAGGCAAAGAATTCCGATTAAATTCTGCTGTAGTCGCAGCATGGTCCCAGAATCGGTGCGGAACTTTTGACGATGCAAGGAGAACTTGAATTCCATCGTAAATGAAGCGTACGGTTCTCTCAGCAACACCATTTGACTGGGGTTTTCAGGAACGGTGAATTGTTGAGATACGCCTTGCTTTGTACAGGACTCACCTAGCTCTGCATTGGTGAATTCTGTTCCATTATCGGAACGTATATACGCCAGATTTTGTCCTGTAGAGCGTTGTAGCTTTAGTATTAAGTCTATTAACGCTTTTGGCAACTTCACCTTTTGTCGGAGTAGCACAAACGAAAGTTTTTCGTGAGAAATCATCGACGGCTACTAACAGGAATTTGTTTCCATGGATAGAAGTGGTAGGCATTGGTCCCACTGTATCCACGTGAAGTAGCTGTAAAGGACGTGTTGACCGTTGACCTTTTACAATGTTGTGAAGGGCGTTGTATAATCGTGCCTGAAGGCATGCAACACATAGTTGGTTATCAATTAATGGCGGCAAAACGTCAAGACCACGCATGCTATGGTGTTTCACGGCTGCGGTGAGTTTTTTGATGACGGATGGCCCAATGGATTGTGAATGTTACTATAAGTGACAGCCATTGAAAGTAATGGGTGGTCCATTCGGGAAACTGAATGAATATTTGAGACCACGGGACGGAATGGGAGGTCCTGCACGCCCTCCTGCGCAGCGATGGTCGTGCCCTTGGGTGAAGTAATGGAATAACCAGTTGGGCCGAAGTGAAGACTGTAACCCTGCTTTGATAATTGACTCATAGTGACAAGATTAAGGCGCGCGTTTGGGGCATAAAGCGCGTCATGAAGTTATAAAACTGCTCCTGAGTATAATAATACGCTTGCCGCACCACTACCGATGGCAGCAATCGTTTTCTCAGGGTCTGCAGTATGTATCCGCTTATAACAGCTTTGAAAAGAAGCAAAGAATTACGTTTTGTTTTTCTATAATTACGTGAAATGAGTTGCCCATGTCAACTATCCAGTCTTTGCTTGGAACACCAACACAGTTGGCTGCAGGTTTCTTGCTTTGTCCTTTTGCACCCGATTTGTGAGGCTTACGCTTTGGACGTGAAGCTGATGCACGAGGCGTGTGCTTTGTTGATGCAGGTTCCTGCGAACGAGAGGGTATCGTTGTGTGTGAAGTAGCTGGACCTGCAGTAGTGGGATAAATTTTGGAAGGACAAACCGTTTTTATGTGTCCTCAGTCTCCACAATTATGGCATTTTATGTCATTTGTTGGACGGGCATTGTTATGTCCCTGGAACCAGGGACACAGCTCCAGCATGAGCAAGGATTTGTAGCGCTCTTGCTACGTAGGCATTCGGATCATCAGCGTCTAAGAAACACAAGGCTGAGAGACGCCACTTTAATTCAGCCTGTGTCACTGAATCCGGCCTTCCATATCGATGCCTAATTGCTTCTTACAATTTATAGGGATTGTCAACTTGAAACATGATGACAATATCATCACTCAGCATGCTCAGAAGGTAATGCCGTACTCTTGCCCAATCAAGGTGCATGGATGAGCTGGCTGATGCTTCTGTACGGAGAGATATCTTTTCTTGGACATATTTGGCTAGCCCTTTGGTTTCGAGAAAGGTTAAAACTCGATACTTTCATTGAATATAATTGGCACTCGTTGGCCTAGGGAGGGAACGACCCTCTTCAAAATATGATTCCTCCATATTGTATTAAAATAAAAGAAAGAAACCACGCTCTGCTACCATACGTTCAGAGGGGGAAGGAAAATAAATAGAATTCAATGGGTGGTACTTTAAAAGAAAGAACCCCAAAACTTAAGAGAAAAAGTGGCTCGTTAAAAGACTTTTATTTCGGTTTAAAAATTGCGATATTTATTTATAAAATACAAAAATTCTGTACAAAAGAATGTTCTATACAATATGATTTAATTGAGGAATAGGCATTGCGATCTCAATTACAAAAAAAATTATTTCTCAGAAAAAAATAAAGAAATACTTAAATGTACTTTAAATACAGCAAAACACTGTAACGAGAAATATAATTGCTACATTGAGCGAATTGAGATTAAATATAAAAAAAAAATGAGACAGACCAATTCTTAAAAAGTATAAGGAAAAGAAATTTCAAAATTCCCATTTAATGTCTAAAGAAAGACTGCGAAATCATAATTAATTATTAATGGCGAATAAGAATTGAAATGTGCAGCCTAGCATCCCTTATGCACGTTATTGTTGAAATAGCATTAAAAGAAATTTCATTTTTACCTTATGGGTAAACCCGCAAAACAATGCTGCTTGGTAAAGAATCATGGCTGCCACGAGAAAGTGAGAAAATCAATAAGAAACTAAACATCGAACGGCAGGGTAGGAGTAATTTGCAGAGCATTGGAATGAAAATGATAAATGGAAGTTGAACGTCATGCTGCAGGCTGGTAAGGACGTGGAGGACCAGAAGAATGGACGACTGGTCAAGCCAGAAGCTGGAAGTGGTCTGTCTGAAATAAAAAAACCAGTAACCACGGAAAGAACATCAACAATAGTGGGACACACATCCTCGTGATCAGGAAAATTATTCGCGAGGGACAACTAGCTGCAGACAATGATAATGACGTGGAGATTTTTTAATTAACATTTATTAAAACAATATATACTCAACAATCACTGTCTGCAAAACAATAAAAAAAAAACTAAAGTATAGAAAAAATAAAATAATTAATTACAAATAAAATTATATCTTTTTTTACATAAAAAATCTGCATTTCCTGAACAAGTTTATTCTCCGATCGTATGATTAAGAGGTCCAAAAACGGTTTTAAATGGTCATGATCCCATGTTTTGTCTTCTTTTTAACAATAGACATCGCCTGTTGAGAGATAGAAAAGATATTCTATTTCTTCAACTGTCAACTGAGAAACAAAACACCGTTTAAAACCGTATGGTAGGGGGCATATTCAAAATGTTGGTGAATTGTTTTTTGTCTACCAGCTTATACATCCAAAAAACCGGGGAAGAGAAATAAGTGTCCTGGAATGGCCAGAAAATTCGCCTGACATGATTCCAATCGAAAATCTATGGGCAGTCATGAAGAATGGAATCCAGAAATACAAACAAGATCTCACTGAATGCATTAAAAGTGCTTGAAGTATATTACACAGGAACTGAGACTGTAATTACGGAAAAAGCTGAATCTACAAAAATGATAAAACAATTATGTATAAAAAAGCATTGTATATAAATCAATTATTAATTTCCAATTTAGCAATACATGAAATTAATTATATTTTCGCTGACGCTTTTTATAACAACGCTTTTTATATCTTACTTACTTATTTTTCAAGCCCGCTTATCCATTAGGGTCGCGGGGGCAGCAGCCTATGGAGGACCTCCAGTGGTATCGATTTTCTGCCAGCAGGCATATGCCCTCCCTGATAATACCCAAGTGACTAGAACCCAAGTTCTCCATGTAGTCTAGCCAACTGGTTCTAGGCCGACCCCTTAGTCTCTTACACACCAGCTCGGAAAATAACTGATTATGAAGACCAGTTTGCTGCATCCGTATCACGTGGCCATACAAGCGTACTGTGATCACTCAGTGCGGAGAAGCAGTAGCTCAACCCTTAAAGACTCCCTTATTGTGCCGCTCTTCACTCTATATAGTAGAGTAACACCTGCCACACCTCTCAGAGATCTCATTTTGGCCACTTGCACCCGCGATCACAATCTTTTGGTTACTACCCAAGGCTCATGACCATAGGTGAGAATGGGGACAATGATACACAGAGAATGGGGACAAAAAATCAAAAGGAAAAAGCTATCTAATTATCTTACTGATTTTTTTTATTAATCTGTGCATTATTTTACTTGTTCATTTAGCCAAGTTTATTCAATTAATTAATTATTAGCTTTATTTACTTTATTATATTTGTTTATCATTTCATTAATATATTTTTATTTTATTTTTTTAAATTAAATTTTAGTTATATTTTTTTATTTATTTAATTAATTTTCACCCATTTCTCTTATAAATAGGCCGGCTCAATGGCCGAGAGGGTTAAGGCGCAGGTGTTTCCACTCTCGAAACCAGTGATTTGTTGGTTCGAATCCCGCCGAGGGCACAGATGTTTGTACACTGGCGGAAAAAAAATCCCAACACCACGAAGGACTTGTGTTGGATGAATCAAATTTGGACAGTATATTCAGCTATGGTACTTATTCAATTGATTCAAGTTTCAAGGCTACAACTTATAGGGGGCGCCACCAGCGCCACCCTGTACATGCAAACGAGACATTCCAATGACAGATATAAAGGAGATCAGAGGCGCGTCTGTGTCACTTCAGACGTGTGTGATAAAGTACGTAAAACATGCCTCGAATGCGACTGTGACGTGAATATGGGCAGCTAACCAAATTCGTACGAGGACGTGTAGTGGGCCTTCGAGAGGGTGGACCTTCATTAAGTGCTATTACAGAACGCATGGGTCGAGACGTTGCCACTGTGTACAACTGTTGCCAGCAATGGTCCAGGGAAGGCGGGATTACCAGGAGACCAGGATCTGGACGACCCTCGGCCACTGGAGACAGGGTTGACTGGCGCATCTGTAGATGGCTGTGGCAAATCGGACAGCATCTGCAGCAGACATTCGGGCTGTTGTGGCACCCAACGTCACTCCACGCACAATTCGGAACCGTCTCCTGGCCATGAACCTCCACTCCAGGCGCCCTGTGGCATGTTTGCCTTTTACCCCTCAACACCGTGCGGCACGTCTTCAGTGGTGTCAAGCCAGAGCGACTTGGAGGGCAGAATGGAGGTCTGTGGTATTCACGGATGAAAGTCGTTTCTGTCTGGGTCAGAGTGATGGTCACACAATGATCAGGAGGAGGAGTGGGGAAGTCCTGTTACCGAGCTGTATCCGTCGTCGGCATACTGGCCCCACCCCTGGCGTTATGGTATGGGGAGGGATTTTTTACGACAGCAGGACCACTGCTAATTATCCCAGTTACCATGACGGCAACTGTTTTCATTCGGATAGTTGTTGAACCCATTGTACTGCCATTCAACAGGATAACGTTCGACTCCGCACTGCCACTGCAACCCAACGTGCCCTTCAGCGTGTCCACATCCTACCATGGCCAGCACGATCACCAGATCTGTCGCCCATCGAGAACGTCTGGGACATGGTCGGACGCCGTGTTCGGGCTCTTTTTCAACCAGCAACAACTGTCGCTGTTCTGACCATCCAGGTACAATAGGCATGGAATGCCATACCACAAAATGACCGTATGCATCTCTATGACCGTATGCATGCACGTGAGCAGGCCTGCATAGACCAGCGCGGCGGCTACAGCAGGTACTAAAATCCGTACTTTTCACCATGTACAGGGTGGCGCTGGTGGCGCCCCCTATAAGTTGTAACCTTGAAACTTGAATCAATTAAATAAATACCATAGCTGAATATACTGTCCAAATTTCATTCATCTAGCACAAGGCCTTCGTAGTGTTGGGATTTTTTTTTCCGCCAGTGTATTTGTCCCATTTCTATTATCATCCTTTCATTCATTCAGCATACCAGGGCTGATCACCCGATATGCTAATTCATTCTGATCACAAAAGAAGAGTACAATCTTTGTTACTATATTGCTTTTTATGAAGTAAATTAAATATCATCATCCTATATTATGATTTAACTTTATTTACTCAATAATATTTATAGCTTTGTCATTGAAATGTATAATGCAGTAAAACATTAGGAAACAGACTTCATAAAACTGCCATCATAGTTTGACAGAAAAAGCGATCAGTTTCACCCCCCCGGCAGAAATCTATCTTGCCCTGAGAATTTTTCTTCACCATTGTCCCGAACTAGCTTCAGAAATGGTCACGATAGCTCCTAATTGCTTTACTGATGAAGCAAAAGCTTGAGAAATGTATAACATAAGTCAATATACATACGTGTTGTTTAAAGCTAAATCCACCAAATTCATATTTCCAATAACAATACAAGTCCCTCCATGGCTGCAACTTTTTTATTTGTTAACCGATTTTCAAAATTCTTTTTGTATCTTATACTAACATTTGCCCTCTATGTAATGCACTATTCACTTTTTGACATAGTCCCCATCCTTTTCCATGCATTGCGCCAACGCGTGACTAGTTGGGTGAACCCGTCGGAGAGGAATTCCGGAGTTGTTGTCGACACCAGGATTGAATGGCAGCGTTTACCTCGCCGTCAGAACCAACTCATGTCCCTTAAGGGGCTCTTTCTCCTTTGGGAAGCGGTGAAAGTGGTAAGGTGCAAAGTCTTTCATTTTTGAACTTCAGTTATTCATCTTTGAACTGTAGGCGCTGCAACGCCTCTGGTGTGTGGCGACTCGTGTGCGGGCGGACGTTATCGTACTCCAGAAGAGGGTCCAAAATTACTTTATTTAAAATTAGATCCTGCAAAAGTGTTTATATTCCAAGGTTAGTTTAGATTAATGGCGTGAAGAAATCCTCCCATGACCATTTTCCATTTTCTAAATTCCGTTTAATCATGTCCAGTCAGAGAAGAGTTACCCTACCCCCACCCTTTCCCAACAGTTCGTTATCAACAAAACCGATGTAGTCCTTAACAAAGATAAATACATAATCACTGATTGTTTTAGTTACATCAGTTCTCACCTTCAAATTCCCTCTGATTTTTATGAGAGCTGTGTGGTCCAAAATTAACTGTGCGCAGTAAAAGTTAAAAATGGCCATTTTGATAGTTTTGTAAGTGGGAAATCTACCGTAAGTGCACAGGAAATAAATAGCCCCCCCCCCCCCCACAAACACACACGCACACTTGTGCAGCTTAGAGGGAATTGTGGACCACGCCTGGTTTTCAGGAATATTAAAATAGCCAAATATTATCTTAAAATATTAAATATTAAAATAGCCAAATAGCCAAATATTATCTTTATACATAAAAATTCAGGTTCAGGATGCGTCTGTAAATGTTCTAAAAACTTTTGAACCACCTATCCGATTGAGCTCAAACGCCATCTACATTTCATCAAACAACAAACCGAGCAACGCTGGGTATATCACCTAGTTTTTTTATACAAAGCAATTCATTGTCAAACGAAGTATTAAAAAAATGAAGGTAGAATCTAAAACATAATTTATTTCTTGAAAAAAATAATATAATAAAAAATAAGAGATAAAAAAACGCACATTGGTTTCAAATCAGGGCACAAGACATGAGCCATGCAGCTATTTGGAATGTTTTAGTACTGGATGACTCTTTTTTTATTCATCGCACACTTCAGATGTTACAACCCGGGTCTAACTATACATAACAAATATTTCATAAACGAGGAACGAAAATCTAGCATAACAATATGTACCGACAGAGAAATCACGAACAGTAAATACGTAAATAAACAGGAAAGAAGGTCACGCCTGCTTCCACAGCTGCCGATAAGAAAGGCCTGCCCAATTCGCGCTGAGGCAGGGCTTGGAGGCTGGCAATAGCGGCAATTTGAACTTCTCGGGCATGCTGGTGTCAGTTAGGAGAATTAAAGTATTGCTCAAGCTGAAACTTCCACGAAACATTTTACGTAAGAGCTAATTTTACTACAAATTTAAATTTCCGGTGGCTACGATACAGTAATGTAATTAAGCCTTCCAATCAGCTGCCGCATTGGCCAGTATTTAAGTGGCTATCATCTGTTTGAAAGGTGTAGCCAAAATGGAATTTCTGGTAGCTGCTGGCTACCAAAATATAGGATTTGTCGAGCTCTGGCTTTATAAAATAGCTTAAAAATTAAACCTCAGTATTTAATAGTATCTAAGATATGCCCAAGTAAACTTTTGGGGGGCAGCTATCCTATGGAGACAGTGACTGTGTGTGTGTATTGAAAAATATTGGATTTTTGAAATTCTGATTTCGGATTCTTAAAGACCATTAAAAAGCAGAATAGGAATGTCTGTAAGACCCACTGTCTATCTCTTTATGTTCATCGATAAAATTTCAAAACTTTAAAAGTTCAAAACTTCCAGGGCCTCTATCTCCTAAACGGTTGGATGAATTAAAAAAACACAAAGGATAAAACATTTGTACAAAGAATAAAATATTATGTACAATCTGAATATACCATTAAAAATAGGGGTTCCTATTTAATATTTCAAAGTTACCCCCTCCCCCAGCCCTCCTCACAAGGGGAAGGGGGATTTTTTAACTAATGAATTTATTTATTTATTTATATTTAACACCAGTAACCATACAGTGGCATTAGTGTCCCCATACAGGCGAAGCCCAGGAGGGATTACAAAGTAAATAAAACATATAATGAATATATTGGATAAAAATATATAAGTACATAAATCAGAGAAATGTGATCTACAATCATTGGTGAAATAAGTTGAACAGTGATATAATATTGCAAAATTAAAACATCAAGAACCAAATAGGAGATAAAAGATTATAAATAATAGATTACATGTTACATAAAAAATTCAATAAAGTTACAAGAGTGAAGGTCTTGAGTATTGTAATTTGTGATTAAAATATACACAGAGTCAATCTTGCAGCTATCAATGTGATAGATCTGTGTGGTTAATTTTACAGGTAAGCGGCTATTAGGACGAAAGTGTTGTATACCTGTAAAAAAGGATCAATTACTTTATTATTTAAAATTGATCTAAGAGTTAAATTTAAGATTTTTGATACAAGGTTATCTAAGGTTAAGAGAGAATAATCCTTCAATACATTATTTTTATGAGCAATCTTGTTGTTTGATAAGCGAAATTTTATGAAGGAGTCATGCTTTCCCCCCTTTCTTAAGTAATAATAGTTTGAGAAACCATCGAACCAAATAGCTAAATTATAAAAAATTCTTGGCAATACTACGGCTTGGTAAATTTTAAAAATTGCATAAGAGATTTTGTAACTGTAATACAACCTCTTTAAACATCCATTTTTTAAAATAATTTCCAACAGTAGATGTTCACAATGATGTTTGGGGGAACCGTTACAATTGAAGAATACGCCAAAATCTTTTGTATAAGGAACAAATTGTAATAGAGACCCTAGTAGATTATATCTATATTTTACTGAATTAATCCTTCTTGTGAATCTGATCATTCTAGACTTCTCTGCACTTAATTGGAGACCATTTTTTTCAAGCCATTGATGAACCTTAGTGATTTTCTCCTGAAGATTCGGAGCATGAGGTACACTATTAATTTTTGAGTAAATCTTCAAATCATCAGCATAGAGCAGATATGAGATAGAATCATTTGTAAAACATTGACCTAAATCAATCATGTAAAAATTAAACCAAATGGGCCCAAGAGGTGATCCCTGAGGTACTCCACTACCAATTCTGTCGAGGATACGATCCGGCTGCGAGTCGGAAAGATAAAAGCATCTGTTAGAGAGCATAGACCTCAACCAGGATATTATCAACTTATTTATACCTAGGCAGTGAAGCTTGGATATTAGTCGCCTGTGAACAACATAATCAAAGGCTTTACTGACATCAGCGTAAAATACATCCAATTGGGAAGAAGATTCTGTGGCATCAGAAATATCAATTGCTAGACGAGCGAGATTAGTTAAGATTGATTTGCCTTTCACAAATCCATGCTGATTATCCATGTTAAAGCTAGCGAAGTGGGCACGAAGATATTTCGCTACGAAGCTTTCTAGTAATTTAGCAGGAGAGGAGAGAATAGTTATGGGACGATAGTGTTTTAATAACGAAGGATTTTTAACCTTCGGGATAAAAACTATCGGAAAGACTTTCCAAGACACCGGATATTTACTAGTGGAAATTGAACGATTGAATAGAATGGACAGAGGTACAGCAAGAGTTTCAATCAGTCCTTTGAAAATAAAATCAGGAATAGGCCTATCTTCAAAAATTCATTTTCTACTTGCTATGGTGAATTTACCAAGGAGTATAACTTCTTGTGGAGTAATATCATTGAAATGACTATTAAAATTATTATAATGAAACGCTCCCCCCACCCCCGCAATAAATGCTCAAGGACACCCCGCGTCTAGCGATATGTTTTGAGATAAGAGGAAGCTAGGGTTCGGGACCCAAAATTAAAATGAAGTTCCACCCGACATTGAGATATTTAGTTTAAAATACATTTAGTTTATTTGTGCTCAGTATTCTGCAAGAACTCTTATAACATACCTTATAACTAAATCCCAATCAACTATTAATCTAGGGGCCCCTATAATTATCCTGTAATATACTCTACTAACATATATCTACAAAATACAAGACGGTGCTTATGCACACTGATTACCGGCACTCCTGCCCGTGTTCCATTTTCAAAATAGCAGAAGGGAATTTGCCTTTCGAAAACGAGGTATAGAGGGAGAGCATTAGCTTAACCGAAATGACTATGAACTCTCTCGTGCTCCCGAATCAAATATTCTCAATTAATTTACGCTCGCAAGCGTCGTGCGCCTCCTTTCATTTATTACAGGGGGGAAGAGCAGAGACCCCTCGTGGCAAGCACGGAGGTTACAGTCATGTTAACCACTGGCAAGCCCTGTGCTCTGACGAAATTCGTGGGTGATTTCTAACACTACACGAGAACGCCAAGTTAGTACTACCAACTATCCAAGCATCTCTTTTCAATAAATTCCCATATCTCGCTACTATACTTTAGATCATGGCAAGGTGCTCAGCTAGACATATAAGCATTCTAATCTTAGCCTATTACGGTAACTAATGTACATAAATATTCAATACAGTGTTGCGAAGTGTTCATGGGAGTGATGCCACGTATCTGGCATCGGATCATTGCTGAGAAGAGTTCAATTTTAATAAATGTCAAAAGCGGGAGGACAACTGACACCATTAAACTCAGCCCTGTTCATTTTTATCTAGTTCGATGAGCCGTTCCCAACGCCGGAAAGTTAAGCAAAATTCATAACTCACCAGTTTTCTTCACTTTATGGATAACCGTCTTTGTATGCTCACTTATCGCCGTTTTTCATTTACGACTTTACACTTCCGATTGAATATGGTTGTGGCTGTCTTTTCATGGCTTCCCTACGATTCAATACCAAGTGTATCAAACATCTCTTCCGACGATATTCGCCAATGTAGAAAACGATTTATGGTCGCACAAGATCAAAAAAAAAAAAGATTACAGCATTAAAAGTGTAATTAATTCATAGGACATTTATACGTAATTTTCTACTTAGCCTTGTTTTCGAACAGGAGATTCAAAATTCAACTCAGCGCTTTTC
>JAHWFO010090898.1:360360-408966 GCA_023313115.1 Rhysida immarginata
CCCCTTTCATAGGACAAACGTGACTTCAATTTACCCGGAACGTCACAATAACAACGAAAAATGATTAAATAGTTAATTGTAGAGGTATCTAATTCATTGTGGGATTCAATTTTATTTTTTCATAGGATCCTAGTTGCATTTGATACCCAGGAAGGAAAAGAATTATGTTGATTTCTTTGGTGAGTTATTTAGAGGGACAAACCTAAGAATCCCTATCTTAATCATATCTAGGATATTATTCCAAGTCAGATCCGGTTCAGGAATGTTATTAAGATAATCCCAATCAATATTTTTAATGAAAGTGTATAAAGCAGGAAAGTTTGCTTTTCTGAAATTAAACTTAGGTTTATCGTTTTTACAAGAAGTATAATTATAACATAGTAAAGGGACACAGATATCTAGTGCAGGATGGTAGCTGTCTTCTTTAACAACGGAGTATTCTGCTGGCTTTACTATTAATTGACCATTGGCTAGAACTTTATCCAGTGTTTTGTAGTGATCATTTAAAATAATGTTTCCTTGAATTAATTGGCGTTCAGCCATAAATAGATTGAGGTATGATGTCTGTTGTTCTGATAGAAATTTTGCCCATTGCAATCCTTAGAGTCACAGTTAAATTCCCTACAATAATGATCTTAGAATGAACATATGTATGAATAAGATTACCGAGATTATCCATAAATCGTTTGAATGAATCAGAACGAGTATTGGGAGGAATTTCTCCCACGACATAATTCATTTTTGATTTCGGACATTTTTTCGTACAATGCTTAGTTTCTGAGATATTCAGTTGTCTCAAGATAAATGTCTCACCCTGTATATGCGACAGTTTGGGACACGGACTTCATATTTCCTTCTATATTCATAAACAATAAATTTGGATATTCTTGTAGCATAATGTTTGTGATAGATTTTGTTTTGAGAAGGACTTGAAGCACCTAGGTAACAGAAGTGTGATATCTTAGCTTATTCACTTTCATCAATCCTGTGTGAAAGATTACATGCTGTGTAGAAAAAATTTAAAACTATTAAAAAATATGATAGTTATAGGAGAGAAGGCGTTTTTGCAATTTTTTTAATATAACTCTTTAACGAATGTTATAAATATAACTCTCTCTATACTGACAGAGTGGTCTAACTATAGACGACTGATCGACGCTGATATCAATGATACCGTCCATTTTTTTTTATTTTTTTATTCGATGATAGTATGGAATATGGGAGCCGAATTCGAACACCTTTTCTATCTGCAGTTAACAAGATAAAACGTCTCCAATTCACACAGGAACACAAGGATTGGACAGTTGAGCATCGGAATAAAGTCATGTGGTGTGATGAACCACGTTTTCAGTTGCATCATGAAGATAACAGAATGAGAATTTGACGGAAACTGCATGAAAGCATGGACCCCACATGCATGAGTAGAATCGTTCAAGCTCTTGGGGGCAGTTATGGTATGGGCATATTTTCCTGGCATAATATGGGTCCTTTAATTCTTGTAGAAAAACGTCTGAATATAAGAATATACCTATATATCTTTGCTGATCAAGTTCATACAATCATGTTGATGGTGCATCGCAATGGAGTTGGCTTCTTCCAACGTGACAATGTGGCATGCTACGCTACTCCTATTTTGCAGGAATAGTTTCAAGAACAAACAATTCCTGTGCGTTGATTGCTGCAAAAAAATTTTTTGCTACTGAATGTATGCTTTAACCCCTCTGTTGATTCGACAATTGAAAATGATAGTAAGGCGAGATTGTTGCGATCGCCACGAACGACGACGAACCTGGCTTAGGTGACCCCCATAATAACCAAATCTCAATCCAAGTGAGCATTTGTGGGAGAAAGTTGAAAGAGCCGTCAGACAGGTGTTTCCAAAAGAACAAATTTCACACAACAAGACAGTGTTATTCATCAGGCAAAGACTGTTATGACAGCCTATAAGAAGCAGGAAAAACATCATCTGCCAAGCACAGCATCGCCCGAAAGTAGAAGCTCACTGATAGAGACTGAAGGGGTTTGAAGCGGATTGTGGCCAGAAAGCGTTCATAGTGTCAGATTCCTCGCATCACCTTTCAACATCTCGTGGAGTAAATGCGAATCGCCGCAGTATTGAAGGCAGAAGGTGGCCCAACGAAGTACTGATGGGGTGGTCATAAAAATTTGGTCACTCAGTGTATATTCATCCTAAAGTGTCGATATCTGATACGGAAATGTCTTTCAGTGCGATAATGAAATATTCACCAACAACTAGACCAATCAGTGACAATATGGACGTGGATACTAATATTGTAATTCTGACTGTTAGCATTATCAATGTAGGTGCTACATTAAATTTATACGCTCTTAATTTTTAGTTTTTTATTACCTTGCGATGTTCAAATATTTTTTTCCATCACAATATTTTATTTTCTTTAAGCAATTCGATGCCTGAGTTATTTGTCCGCCGACATATAGACAAATTGACTTATTGATTGATTATCTAACTTAGTTTTATTCTAATGACCCCAATACCTCGTCATAATCATAAGTATATTTTGATCAGTTTCTATTTTTTTTAATATCCCGGGGAAATCATTAATAGGATAAAATTATCTTAATTGAATAATTATGTACTCTTTTATGATTTGGAATAATTTTAATGTGAACATTCATATTCTTGTTTTTTTTTTATTTTCCCTTGGAAATGTTTAATTTTTTTCTTGGCTTGATATTGCTTATAGCAATTGAGTAATTCGTTTTTCTAAAAAAAAGGAGGGAAAGCTAATTCATTGCTCTTGGACCTTTCATTAATTATTAGAAACTTTATTCATGATGGCTTATCTATGTACACTACATGATCAAAGGAGTTGGGACACCTGTTGCTCTACAGTAAAGCTGCAAAAAGCTGCAACCAGTAGAGTGTAGGACCACCCCGAGCTGCTATCACTGCCTCCACTCTACATGGCATACTGTCCACAAGTTTACGGTGTGTGTCTACAGGTATTGACCTCCATTCCTCAAGAAGTGCCGTCGTCAGTTCCTGGACAGATGTAGGGCGAACCATCCTGGATCTCGCACATCGTTCCAATTCGTCCCAAAGATGTTCGATGGGGTTGAGATCAGGACTCTGGGCGGGCCAATCCAGTTCTTTAAACCGCATCTCGTCAAACCAGTCGGATATGGATCTTGCTTTGTGGTAAGGCGCATTTTCGTGCTGGAAGAGGAACGGCCCGTCACTGAAGGGTTCCCACAGCATTGGAAGTGCCCCATTATCCAGAATGGTCCTGTAGCCAACAACATTGAGGTGTCTGTCCACCTTGATGAGCGGGCCCAGTCCAGGAGAAACACCCCCAGACCATCACTCCACCACCACCAAACTTCACTGTTGGAACATCACATTCCGGCAGGAAGCGCTCTCCGGGCATTCGTCAGACCCAGACTCTGCCATCTGATTTCCACAACGTAAACCGTGATTCTTCGCTCCATTCCACACTTCTCCATTGGTCTAGTGTCCAGTTCCGATGTTCTTTGCACCACTCCAGGCAACGTTTAGCATTGGCCGGAGTGATCCTTCTGTCGTGGCATATTGATGATATGTCATTTGTTCTACAATTCTACTGTGCTTGAAATGGTTCATTCCATTAAAAAAAATTATTTAAATTTTGTTGTTAACTTTAAATGAGTTTTTTTCATGAAATGATCCATTTCCAGAGGTTCACAGGGGTGTCCCAACTCCTTTGATCATGTAGTGTATTAGGAATTTCATAGTTCTTAATAGTAATTTTGAGCACAATATGGTTCAATATATTTTTACTGTGTGTATATATACACTCTTTCAATTATTTAGCTAAATGTATTTTCTTTTGAGGATTTCACTTATTAACCTTTTCCCAGCGGGCTATTTTTTTGAGAAAATGATTCTTCTTACAGGGGGATAGAAAATATTTTTTTAAAAATTCAATAACTGATATACTACTTTAAAATTTTTAATTTGTGTTCTTGAATATATTTGCTTTTGAATAGTAATTTTTTGATCGATAAAAAGTAACTTTTTTTTTAAACAATACATTAAAATGTATAATAAAATTTTCTATTTGAAAAACTTGGTTAAAATCCTTTTTTAAAAAATTACAAATGTAATAATTTCGTATTTGAAAAAAGCCAAAATTTAGGGAGAAATCTTATCTAAATAAAGCAAAAAAAATTTTTTTAATATCTCTATTTGTTTATTTTTAACGATTTTTTATATAACTGAATGTGGAATATTTTTACTTTTTTTTTTTCAAATACCTACGTAATTTGTTGTTAAATGGGTCACACCTGCCTGACAATAGCCAGAAAATCACATAATAGGATTTTAATCTCTTTCTTTGATAAAGCATAGACGTGGCCTTATCTAACTTCCTCATATTCTGAGAAGTGATCAATCTCAAATGACGTCATCAAGAAACGATCCCGATAGCAATGGTGTTAATTTTTTTGAAATAACTTAAGAATAAAATGTAATTTACGAAATGAAAAAATTTAAAACATAAATAAAAGGTATCATTTTAATATAATTCAATCATTAAATGGTTTGGTTGTGCCCTGGAAATTTTTAATAAATTCGTAATTTTAGATGTTGCTAAGTTTCTCCATACACAAGCTTTCTAAAATTTCGAATATTATTGATTATTAATTAATTTGGGGTATGTAATTTATTGGCAGTCAATTATAAAGCTTTCAAGAATTCAACAAAAGCAGTTTGAAGTTTTTATCGATAATAGAAAATTTCTTATAAGCATTTTTTATAGTCATGATTTCAGCCCCTCCCCCCCTCCTTTGACAACACATGTGGAAAATCATTTTTTATTATATTTTCTCATTTAATTTTAAAATTTGAAGGGATATACTAGTAGTAATGTGCATCTAAAAAAAAATAAAAAAAAAAATTAGCAATTTATCTGTAATAAAATTTCAGTTATATGAATTTAAATTTTGTAATGTGTTATATGGAATTGACATGGCTAAAAGTGGCCTGATTCGGCCACCTCCGCTGGGAAAAGGTTAAGATATTGTTTTTAAGAAACTTTTTTCGGTTGAAATTATGTTTAAGTTTTGGAGATTGTAATTTTCTTTTAATTTGGCAAATTAGTGTTTTTTTAATGTGGCTAACAATGTCGTTTTAATTTTTGATTGTTGAAGAATGTTTTCAGCTGCTCCTTTATTTACATACATATGCTGCTAAGAAGTGACTTCCTATTGTCATCATGTGCTAGCCGTGTGCCTTCAGTTTGTTGCTTCAAAAGTATAAATTCAACTACTTAGAAAATTTTCGTCACTACTACTCCACTCCTCTGTCACTCTGGACAGTTCTTCGACTTGAGTGTGTAGTGTGCGTCCCCCCCCCCCCTGGCGCATTCGTGAAGAGGTTGTATGCCAGAACAAGCATACCCCCTGTTCTACCATCGAGTTTTCCCGCTGTTTCGGTCCTGCCAAAGTTTTCCTCTACTGAGTCGAGGATGCTTTGCAGGAACCGAAATGTTGCTGAGCGGATAGTAGAATCTGACCACGTCAAAGTTGGCCAGACTACTATCCACTTGTTTCACGCAGACACTGGACATCTCACCATCCATGTCCGGGGTGCCTCGCCGCTGATGGTGGAATCCTACCTGAAGTATCACATGTCCGACTACGGCGAGGTGCTATGAGTGTTCTACCCAGAGCACTCCGACTCCCCCCTGCAGAAAAATAGTGACATTTTGTTGGACATGCGCCTTCAAAAAGACATTCCTGACTCCCTTGTGTTGCATTGAGAACGTGTCTTCGTGTTCTACAAGGGCCAGAGGCAGTGCTGGTGGTACTGCAAGAAGTACTCCCACGTCCGGAAGGACTGTCCTCTTCTTAAGAAGTGCGACTTCTGTAAGAAAATCGTGGGCAAATTCCATCAGTGCCCGAAGAGGACAGGTGCTCCACTAGCAGCCCGAATGCCACCGCCTCAAGGGTTGTCATCCCAGCAGCCAGCAAAGATGATTTCACCGGCCAAGTCACCTGAGCAAAGCTGAGCAACCTTGCCTCGTCCTTCACCGAGGAAATGGAAGGTGGCCTCACCATCGTCGCCTCTTCCCACGATGCCTGGAAGGGAAATGCCACATCCCCCTCCTCAGCCTCGTGTGGTTCGTGAGTCCGTCTCTCTTGCTCCTTCGCCATGTGTCTCCCCGATGTTAGATGATGGTCTCTCTGCTGAAGTCATCGCAGACGATTTGTTATGCTCCTGATCGGTGTTTGCTGTGGAGGAATTTCCATCTCTTCCTCCACCCGCGCTTTCATCAACGTCGCAGCCTCTGCGAATAACCTGTGCGCCTGCGCTTGTGAAAATTTCTTCATCTACTGGGACCATCAAGCCATCAGCGTCTGCTCAGCCAGACCTTCTTGCGACGCCTAAGAGCCCGATGTCATCGTAGCTAAAGGGAAGGGATTACTGTGTCCTCTTCTTCTGAAAGAGACAGCTGCGCAGACCATCATCATTGCAGCCACTCTTCCTCTTCTGGACGTGCTCATTCCCCTAGATGGAAGACATCTGAGCCTCCTCCCTCGTCAGTCAGATAAAGGTCAGCCTCCGTCAGTCTAATTTCGCAGTTAAGGTCTTTTCCCTAAACGTTCGTTCCCTTGGCTCGTCCTTCAAGCAATTGGTTTTTATTTATTGCCCCGTACAGGCCAGATGTCCTTTTTCTTCAGGAGGTGAAGCTTGCTGCTTCTCAACAGCTTGCTAACCTCCCTGGCTTTCGAAGTCAATATCCATCTGCGCAGTTCTTCATCAGCTCATCTTCACCACATGGGCAGGGGATTGCTTCCATCATCTTCAACCCCTCCATCATGGCGTCGAACTGTGTCTTTGACTGCGAGTGCAGGGTGTTCTCTCTAGACCTCCTTTTATCTGGTCTCAAATTCCGATTGCGTAATGTGCACGCCCTGTGTTTTTCAGCAGAGAAACGGACATTCTTTGAAGATATAGACTTTTTCCTGTGCTCATCCTTGCCTGGGGCGGTTGCTGGGAACTTCAATTGCCATCCGGATGAGAATGAAATTATTTCGTCCGGGTGTATCTACCAGTTGTGCCAGCGGAATGCACTTTTCAATCTTTGGGTGTCTTCTTCCCATTCCAGCCAGTGTGGGTCCACCTTTCATCAAGGGCCCTCTATGTCTTCGAGGCTGGACCTTTTTCACGTAGACGCCACTTTCGCTGCTGTTCCGGGTTCCATGGAGGTCATTCCAAGCTCGTTTTTTGACCACATTGCCATCAAGTGGTCTTGAATCCCTCCATTCCCAGCCTCTTCTACAGGCCCTACTTCGAACAATTGGTATCTGAACGTTTCTCTGCTACATCGATAAATACAAGGAAATATTCGTTCGGTTTGGGGAAAGACATCTTCATAACCTGCCTCCTTCCCTAGATTCGTGATTTTCTCTTAAATCCAAGACGGGTTGTTTTTTCAGAATGATGGGGTTGGTCGCTACTAGACGCAATCGGTGCCATCTCCTCAAGCTGGAAGAAATCCTGCGCCTCCTCCGCTGTTCAATCCCGAAGGGGGAGTATGCTGATGACATTCGCCAGGTGAAGAGCGAGATCAACTCTCTAATGGTTCGCAGGGCCGCCGGCGCAGCTCTCAGGGCCAAACTGTCCTGGGCGTCTGGCGTCCGACATATGTCATCAGCTGCGTTCGCAGAGGAGAGGCATCGCGTCAATAAGAAGAGGTGTCATTGTTTGGTGGTAGAAAGTGGAACTGACTCTGCCTTCCACTCTCATTTTTCATCAGTTTTTGGCCACCCAGTCTTTCCATCCAATGCCACGATGAAGTGGATCGAGGCACTTAGATCTTTTGCTGCTGACACTGACCTGTCAATTACCCATTTCTTTTCCGAAGATGGAGTTAGGAAGTTTCTGTCGATGGATGGCCGTCATCAGCCCAGCCCTGGATTACACGACATCCCGTACGCATTCTTTAATGCGGGTTGAAAACTTCTTGGACCTTTCCTCAATTCAAGGTGTTCAATTCAATCCTCAAGGACCCTTCCTCCATCACGTCGGACTTTACCGCAGGGAGAATCATCTTGATCCCCAAGGTACCGGATCCTGAACTTGTCATCCAGTGGAGGCCTATTACTATACTTAGCACAGATTATAAGGTCTTCACTGATGTGCTCCAACAACGGCTCAAAAGCTTTTTGATCCGGGGCAATCCTGCTCCATTTTATCTCGCAGATGTCCGACAACCTGATTACCATGAAATGTGTTATGGAGGAAGCATGTGTTCATCGTTAAAGGAAAAGGCCTTCGACAAGGTGAATCACGTGTTTCTTTTCCGAGTGTTTCACCATCTTCATCTTTGGAAATTTGCTACGATTATCTCAGCACTGTATGCTTCTGCCACATCATGTGTGGCGATTAATGGCTCCACTTCGCCTTTCTTCGAACTATCCAAAGGCGTCACACAGGTGTGTCCCATCTCTCCCCTCTTTACATATTCTGTTCGGAGCCACTATTGCAATTTCTTAATCGCCACCCAGATGTCCGGGGATATGATTTGCCAGCTGCTTCCATCAACATCCGTACGCTGGCATATGGTGACAATGAAGTGCTATTTGCATCTGATGCTTATTGCCTGTGCATCTATAAAGAATCCTTCGATCTCTTTAGCACTTCGACGGGAAGTTCCATCAATCTCGTCAAGTTCCATTGGGAAGTAGACGGCGGACTATCTTCAATCCTTCCCAATAACGTGGTTTGAGCACATTACAGTGCTGGGACACGTCTTCTCCTTTCTACCGGACATGGACTCTCGTCACTGGCAGCAAGTTATAGATAAGTGTTTGTCTCGACTTGGCAAGAAGTTTCGTTTTACAACCTCGATGTTTGTCAAGGCGAGGTTCATCAAGATGCACATTTTGTCTTTATTAATGTCTAAATGCCTATTCGCCTTACAATCTCCTCAGCTTTTGAAGAAAGTGCACAGTGCAGTTGTGGACTGTCTTTGGCGGTATGCAGCAGTCCCTCACCCTGTTCGTGCGGAACTGTTGTTTATCCCCTTTGATGGAGGAGGCCTGGGCCTGTAAAACATCCGGCGTTACATTGTTGCGGCCAGAATGGCTGCTCTGATCCGGGTCTTCCTCCTTCCCTCTCCCATCTCGGCCAATTTTCTGTTCCTGCACCTGCGTTTCTTTTTAAAGGTGAATAGACTACCAGTTCCTACTTGGCTGCCAATGACTATCAACCTCCGGTCTCCTTGGTTCTACAATCGTATCCAGCCAGACCTAGCGACTTTTATTCCAGTTTTAGGTCAGCCAGACCCACAAGAAGCATCTGACATCGTGCACTGGCACCCCGAGTATTCATGGCCAGCCATCTTGAAGGCCATCAAGATCTTTGCCTTCAAGCAGATGGTATTTATTTTCCAATGGCATTTGCTGCACCATGGAATTCTATACTCTCTAGCGTTTACATCAGTGGGGAGTAGTCGGTTCTGCGGGTTGCCTGATCATGTATTCTTCGAGTGCCCGTTCGCAAGGTCCATCTGATCGCCTTTCATCGCACTTTGGCCTGACTGTCTTCTCCACCCATTCAGTGCGGTTTCTGATGGACTGCTTCACCGGTGCTGCTTATAAGCTGGACTTACCTGCTTTCATCGCCATTATGAACAGAGAGCTTTGGCTGGCTTTGGCTGGCTTTGGCTGGACCTACCTTCCATCTTAGGTCTTTCCTCCAGTTCGAGTGGCCATGACTTGGACCAGCTACGTTTCGGTGATGCTATACATCATCTCAGCGTCTCTGTAAGGTTATCGGAGGGCACACGGACAACATCTCGTACCTTCTCACCTTTCCCCTCGACTTTGATGACCCACCATTGGGCGGACGGGCCTCGTTTTGAGGCGCTTAGAGAGGTGGTGCAGCCCTTGAGGGCTGCCCGTTTTCCTTCAGCATGTGCGCCTCGGCCCCTGCCTGTTTCACGATCGGCTCCAAAACATCTGCTCCAGTGCCAAAAGCTTGTGTTTCAAGCAACCATGGGGAAATTCTAGCAACTTTGGCCACTTCAGTCTTCATTTTTTTTCAACTTTGTGTGTTTCGGCTAAGATAAATATTGCCGCCTGATTTTCATAATTCCTTTTATCACACGATATGTGAGATTTTCATTTGCTATTTTACTGCTGTCGAGATGGACATTTTTTTTTAATAACTATGGTTCAGATTCTTTTGGCTTTGCCAAATCATCTCTTCTCCGGAAGTAATCCACAGTTCTGGCTTTCTTTGCAATGTTATGTAGTAATTTTGAACTGTCGTGTGCCAATTTTACCCCATTGGGGCTGAAATTATGTTTCATTTGGGCACCTTTAACCTTTCAAGATTATTCCATTAGTTTTTTTTATGTAAACCATTTCTATTCTTCTTTTCAGTTTAATGTAATTTGAAATTTCTTTATCAATTTTAAGGAGGTCTTTATTTAATAATTTCTGCCCCTTAATTGCTTTTATTATGTAGTGGTAGGGAGAGTAGTCCAACATTCTATATTAATTTTATTTTGTTTGCTTGATGCAAATCATTCTATCTCAAGCAACTTTATTCATTGGTTCAAGCCAATTTTTTTGTGACTGCTCTATGAACATAGCCTTTTCTTACTTTAGACTATACTTATGAGATTTGTTTTGCTTTTCCAGTGTCATTATTCTTATTATGACTAGTTCAACTTCTAGTCATTATGTCATTATTCTTATTATCTTTTGCTTTAAATGTGTTGGCCACACAGATGCTTTGTTTTTCATTTTTCTAATCATGTTTTTAGAAAACTAAGTTTTGCAGTCCTAAATAATTTACCATTTCCTTATCTTTATAATATGGTAACTGCATTTTCTCAGGTCATTCACAATGGGTTGCTTTTAAAGTTTGTCATTAGATTTTAATATAATTTTCAAAATTACTATTCTGATATGTTATTTATTTTGGGGATTTATTTGTTTACTTCTTTTTGAAGAAAACTGGCGATTTAATTTCTTTTTCATAATATATCTTTCTATAAGTCTTCCATTTCCTTTTTCAAATGAGAATTAAAACTTGATATTAAAATTTTTCATATCTCACTTGTCTTATTTTCTTATCTGCAAACAACGTTTAGTACATAAAATTGTTTTTTTCTTTGGTGCTATTTAAAAGTAATCTCTTTTAATTCTGCTCAACTTTTTTTTTTAAATTAAAAAAATTACACAACGCAATTTGAGTTTTAAATGATGTTTAAAACCTAAAAACCACTATGTTGAATTTTAAGCCAATCTTTGATTTTCTCTAACTCTAAAATAATCCCAAATGTTGTGATAGTTTATAGTCAGTTTTAACCATTCTAGTTAATATTTGGAGTTAGTCTTCAGTATCAAAAACAATTTTGATTTTAAAACTACCATTTTAAAGGTTTGAAATAAAACTTAACTTTAAAAACGTAATACAAACCTAAACATAATTTCCAGGTTATTTCCAATATATTTTTTGTTTATTAATATTTTCCTACTTAGAAACTTTTATTTGAAAACAAATATTTGGATCGAAACGCGAATAATAATGTAATTATACTAATGCTTTTTTTGTGAATTTCAACAGCAATAAACTCTTTTATAAATATAATTTCATATATATTTAATTTCCGTTTATACTAGTTTTGAATAAATCAATTTTGAATATCGAAAAATAATTTTTATAGTTTTTTTATAATAATAAAAAAGGCCTTTTTATCCTTTGGGAAATGATTGCTATTATTCATTTTTATAATGGTTTTCATTTATGTAGGAAAGTATATATATAGGAAAAGTAAAAATAGTGCAAATTATCAATTTTCAAATACAGGGTGATTACAAAAGAACGTCATACTTTTAAAAATTTATTACATCAAAGTTATTCAGAATACAGACACACCACATACGGATTCTTAAAGAAAAACTCTTGAGGTCTATTGTGGCACAGTTAAAGATGTTATATATGCCCCCCTGTAGTCGAATTCGTCCCAAATCCGCATTAACATGTCTCCATCAATTCCACGTATCGCTACCGTAATGCGTTCTTTCAGCTCGTCTAGGTCACGGGGAAGACCTTGTCTTTTACACACCCCCATAAAAAGAAATCACAGCGGTGGATTGGTCGAGCAAACAATATCCTGGAACTTGCAAAGTGGCCACCACGGAGCCCCGACCTCACACTTTGTGATTTCTTTTTATGGGGGTGTGTAAAGGACAGGGTCTTCACCTTACCCCTTCCCCGTGACCTAGACGAGCTGAAAGATCGCAATACGGTAGCGATACGTGGGATTGATGGAGACATGTTAATGCGGGTTTGGGACGAATTCGACTAATGCATTGATGTATGCCGTGTCATGACAGGGGGGCATATTGAGCATCTTTGACTGTGTCACAATACACTTCAAGAGTTATTACTTAAGAATCCGTATGTGGTGTGTCTATATTCTGAATAGCTTTGATGTAATAAATTTTAAAAAGTGTGAAGTTCTTTTGTAATCACCCTGTATTTTTTTTGTAAATGCCTTTCCTAAAATATCCATGTCTAATTTTGACGGAAAAAGAAAGGTTTTTAAATTTTTTCTAACAGTTACGTTTTTTAGACAATATTGAAAAGTTTTTTGAGGTGTTCTATTAATAATGAGATAAATTAAGTGATACGTAAAAAATATTCATGAATTATTTTTCTTCAACAAAAAAAGTCCCCTGAGTGGATGCCCCCTTATCGTGGTTCAGGGGTTTGGGTGCTTCAGGGATTCTCTGACCTATGCTGGTTGTAGCACTGCTACTTTAGGGTCACCCCTACCAGAAAAGTCATGGTTGAGAAGTGAGACGAAGTGTATCAAAACAAACATATATCTCATGATGTCGACGATGCGCTTGGGGAAACGGTCGGGGGGCAGCACATGCCTTTACCCAGGAGGAGAAACGGGTAAAGCGACAACGGGATCGGGTGCTGTCAATCGGCACTTGGAATGTATTCTCCATGACAGGAAAGGAATCAGAGTTAATGGAGGAAGCCAAACGGTATCGACTGGATATCATATGTATTACCTCTACGAAACGTCTGGGTTCTGGAACTGTGGACTTAGAAGGAGGGTGGAAGCTTTTCTACTCTGGTGGTGACCCTAACATGACTGCCCAGGCGGGAGTGGGGATACTCACAAGTCCCCGGCTGGCAGATTATGTTGCAGATAGGACCCCCTTAGGTCTCCTGAGGCTTCAGATAGGGAAACTGTCTCTCTCTCTCTACTCGTTGCATATGCTCCGAATGCAGTCACAGAGTACCCACTCTTTCTAGATGAAGTTGATGCTACTCTTAGCAGGAGAGGGAGTGCAGATTCTGTCATCCTGGTGGGCGAGTTCAATGCACACGTACGGGCTGATGACCAAACGTGGAAAGGCGTGGTTAGGAGGAATGGTGGCCCGATTTAAATGCGAATGGGAGGTGCTTGTTGGATCTCGGTTGCAACAATGGACTTTTCATCACAAACACCTTCTTCCAGCACAGGGATGTCCATAAGTATACCTGGTACAGGGATGCAATAGAAATTGATTTTGTAATCGTCGTTTCAGCCGACTTATTCTGTTCGGTGTTGGATACTCGTGTGAGAAGAGGGGCAGAACTATCAACTGATCACCACCTTATTGTGTGCATTTTGCGGTTCTCTGAATCCATACCAACCAAGCGAAATACTAGTTTCAGACAAACTTGGCGCATCAAATGGGAGGCATTGGAGAATAGAGCTGTGAGGAAGACCTTTGCAGATAACATATCTTGAAGTTTCAAAGAACTACCCAGTGATCATGGTACAGTTGAAGAGGAGTGGCAGTTGCTTAAAACTGCTGTGATTACTTCGGCTGCATTGTGCTGTGGTCGTAAGCGGCTGAGTGTGGCGCAGGGTGGTGAGAAAAGGACTGCATGCTGGAACGGTAAAGTCCAAGAAGCTGTCAAGGCAAAGAAGGAAGCATATTTGCTATCGCTTGCAAATAAGTCAACTTCGAGTCGAGTGTGGTACACTGAGGCGCAAAAAGCAGCAGCAAAGACAGTATCAACAGCTAAAGCCAAAGCCTGGGAGAGGTGATAGAGGGTGCAACCATAAGCATCTATTCTCTATAGTGTTTTTAGTGAGGGGCTAAAAGTAGGATGCACCGCCTGCAATGAGGCTGAACTGCGTACAGAACAGCTCTAAACATGCAATGACGGTAATTTGAACTCGTTAAACTTTGTTACCCATTACCCCATTACCGAAAAGGTACTGAACCAAAATTACTGACACTTATAAATAAGGTTCGAATTGTTTTGCATTATGATGATCTCTCCCAAAACATAGGTGTGATCTGCTGCTAATTGGTTGTCGTCAATGAAGTGTCACTCAATGAAGTTTGTACCAGGAATTTTGAGACACCCTGTATGTACTCATTGACTATTACGTATTTCTAATGTTACATCAACAATCCACAATCGAACAGGAAGTGTTTATTTCTTCAGATGGGACAAAAGCAGCGCTTTCACAACGCTCATCGAACCAGAATAAATTCCAAATGAAATACACTGAGGTAGTCAAGAAGCCTAAACAACCCAAGCGGTCTTCCATATTATACAAAAAAAAATAAGATTGACGATTGCCAGAAAAAAAATACAAACGAAATAAAAAGAACAAGGAGAAAAAAGATTATCACATCTTCCATTAGTCCGGGACAGAAACTTTGCTGATGTCTTCAAAGTTGATGTCTAGTATGTCGGTTTTCGATACTTCATATACCACTTCATATCCATTGAGTTCTTCAGTATTCCAGTCACTAGGTCATTGTCATGAATCTTCATCTTCTGCTCCATAATCAAAAGGAGGTTCTGTATTAATTTTCCGATGTGGACCATGTTTAAATCTGAATGGATGGATTGGTTTTTCACAGTCCTTCTATCAAGCTGGGCAATGGTCCTCAGAGTAACATTCTGGAATGACTGTAGCTCGCTGCATCTGCTTCTACATATAGTCGCCAACGCAGGCATGCCATAGAGGAGGATGGTCCGAATAATCGACTTGTAAAGAAGTAACTTATTGTCGATGCTGAGGGTGCTCTTCCGGCCAAGGAGAGCTATGAGACTGTACTTAGGTGTCTTCTCTGTGTTCAGAGCCCAGGTCACGTAACGAGTCCACGAGAGTCTTGAGTCGATGATAATGCCAAGATATTTGTAGTTGTCTACCCAGTCCAGTTTTTTTATTGAATAGAACAAGAGACTCTGTGGGACACTTGAATTTCTTTTGAAGTACATAGCCTTGCACTCTCTGGCATTAAGATTCAGCTTCCAGCAATAAAACCAGTCTTCGAACATCTTCCAGGTGTGCTGTAGACGAGTGATAACGTCAGCCGGCTTGTGTGAACATCTCATAATGGCAGTATCCTCAACATAGAGATATAGATTACAATTTTTGGATCTCGGGAAATCATGCACAAAATAATTAAATATCACGGGCACGAGGACAGAACCTTGAGGGACGCCAGCCTTTACAACGCGGGACGTGGATAGATTTTCACCAACTTTAGCTTGGTAAGACCTGTCGGTGAGAAAGAATTTCACCATCAAAATCAAATCGGGATCTTGTACACAAGGCCCCCATGACATCAAGAAATACCACTCCGCAGTACCTGGAAAAATTCAAGGAGGTGCTCAGGTCTTCTACAAGCCTCCATATCTGCATCTGACAAGAGTGGGTGGCCCGAAAGCCAAACCGATCTTTCCGAAGTAGATCATTATCGAGACAGTGGATTTGGAATCTGACGAGAATAGTTTCTCCAAAACTTTAGCCATTGAGGGGAGCAGATTAATGGGTCGCTAGCTCGAGAGAAATGTTGGGTTTTGCTCCTGGTTGGGGATACTCAAAACAATACTTCCAGTCTTGATGATGTGTGAGTTCTTCTCTGAAATTTATGTCGACATTGTTAAAGTTCAATGCCACAGGCTTGTGGTCAGAAGAAAGGTCATCAATCGTGAAAATATTGTACGGTATGAAGAAACCCTTCAAGAGCAAGATATCTAAAACGTCACTAGTAGTGGAATGGTCGCAGCAATAGGTGTCCTCCAGAGGTCCAGCCGCGATGATATCATCTTTTCCCTGTATATAACTATAGAGAGTCAAACCGCTGTAGTTCTGCGTTCTGGAGTTCCTGCTCGGGTGTTTGGCATTTAGGTCACCAGTCAGGAAGACTGGAGTGTCACCACTGAAGAGTTCATCAAGCTCGCTAACGTCAAGATAATGTATTGTAAGGCTTAGGTGAATTGTAAGGCGTCACGATTGATAACGTCTTGTCGATGGCGTCATAGACTTGTCTGCTGTCACTTTGTAACTAGCATGCTTTGAACCAGGGGGTATTTTGGACATTTCCTGTAGCTTGAAGTGTGCTGGCCACCACATCTGACGAACTTTGGGGGTTCTTGTCTTTTAATCTTGGGGCAATCTGTAGACTGGTGCTTTTCTGCTCATTTGTTGCAACGAGGATCTTCGGTGCAGCTCATGGCTATGTGTCCGAAGCGCAGTCAGTTGTACCATTGTAGCAGCTTCTTGTTCCTTAGAAAGGCCTCCAGTACCACTGCCAGCGGCCCAATACGTGTGATGTTTTCAATGACTGGTTGTGTTCGGTATTCCGGAGCAGAACCAAAACAATTGACATACCAATAGATCCTTTGGCTTTCCTCAATCGAATTAACTTTTTCTGGATTTAGTTGGCTCTTTTTAGGTCTTCTTGGAAGTCATCCAGATCATAGGTAACATCAACCTTTCGAATGACGAACTTCAGAACCTTCTCGGACTTCAGTTGATGATGCTGAATATTTAGAATATTATCAGACTTAATTCCAGAGACTAACCTGTTATGGGTTTCTTCATCTTCACATTTAACTTTGACGGTTTCAGCTCTGCCCGTATGAACGGTGATCATTTCAACTGGAACATGCTTCTCGAGCTCAGATTAAATCGTCTTAAATGAGACGCCATGAATCAGCACTATAATTGGCAGTACATACCTCTTCGAGATCCTATGGTCTTCTTTAGCCGAGCGACTCTGTCCATTCTTCGGATTCCTCATTCTAGGCGCGCTGACGACTTCTTCGTTTACTCCGGAGACGGTTTTTAGGTTATCAATCCTCGTGTCTTTCCTGAATTTTTTATTAGCAACACCAATCCAGGGACTGCCATCCACTTCTTAATCAGTTCCATCAGAGTGACTTCTTTTATAGCCACCGTTTGTCGAGCAGTCACTATTTTCAATTATATCCATAGATTCCACACTTTTAGCACAGGAAATATTTTTAAAAACATTACTTACCCTGCTGTTATCAACCGGTATATCTTCCGTGGAGTTACCAGCATTCGGAGTCCCGGAGCATTTTCAAAAGGCTTACCTAAGTTCACTTATCTTGTCAATAACATTTCTATGAGAGTCTTGAATTTCCTTGTTGATACCTTCGAACTTCTCCTCAAAACGTTTGTGTAGGGATTCGACTTTTTCCTCCAGTGCACTATACATAGCGTTTATTTCATCCTGGAGAGCTTCTATCATTTCGATGAACACTAGGTCAAAAGCAGCAAACCTAGCATCCAAGAAACGCATCCTGGTAGGCCTTTTCACAAGACGCAGTTTTACCATCCGCCACTAGCAAAGGCTCTTTAGCCGACTTCAAAGTGGTTAATTTGGACGAAGCCATCATATTCCTAAAATTTAATTTTATAGAACCAGGAGGAGGAGTGTAACCTCGCAGCTAGGTGTGTGCTAAAGAAGCCGTCCTGGAAGGACGCATCTAGCTCTAAGGAAAAAAGAAAACATATCAGGTTTGCGAGAAAGTTGTGAGACCCAGCTTAGGTTTGCGAGAATTCTATGCCATGGACCCACTCATGAATTATTAGAATAAAAATAGATGATATGAAAAAAGTCCTTAGTTAGGTTTGCGAGGGAATTAATCCCAACGCCAGGGACCCAGAAAGATAATGATCTTCTTGATGTACTGGTTTATGGGAATATTTATTCCAACGCCAGCGACCAGCACATAATACGTAACAGAAGGACAATATCGCCCGAAAAGGGCGCACCGTGAAATGAGAGTAATGAAATGATACCTGAAAAGAGAGTAGAGTGATACCTTGAAGAGCTAGTCCGTTCTGATCGTCCTGATCGTCCCTGATCTCATGTCTCCTAATGTTACATAGTATCTCAGGGCTATCTATATATATTAAGGACCAATCAGGTTCCTTTTACAATTTCAAACTAAAAACACATACATAATAAAGGACCAATCAGGATCACTTTAATCATATGGATGATAATTCCAAAATAAAAATACAATCAACACAACAGTAGAGTAAAGCCAATCAGGAGATTCATAAGACCATGTCTGGAGTCCAGTCCAATCTAAAAAACCCTAACTTTCAATATAAGAGCACTTCATCAGAGTCGAAACCTTGGAAAGTCTAAAGAAATTCAACACAGAGACACATCATTGTGTTATCAGGCCAATCATCATAGGGAGCAACGTAAGAAGATACATATATAGAGCCCCGAGGTTCTATGTAGCATTAGTATAGTTAAAAAATGGACGCATAGCGTCCGAAATACGTATCCACGATAATAAATATCTTGTTGTGGGCGTGCAGTTGTGACTCCCTTTTTGGTGTTTCCATTGGCGTTATAATATGTTTTTAATTTCTTCTTTCGATCTTTTTTCTATTAAATTATTGCAATAGAAAAACAAACAAATAAACAAACAAACCCACAAACAAACCCACAAACAAAAAGCAGCCTTCTTTATATATATATAGAAGAAGAAGGATGTTTGTTTGTCGGTTTGTTTGTTTTTTTGTTTCTTATACAAATCTACACTACAGTTTTATTCCGATCTTGATAAAATTTCGCATAATTGACCTTCAAAGCATGAGGAAGGTCACTGTCTACCTCAGATTTCGAAAAATAATTATTATTGATAAAAAATCGATATTAATCGTTATGGGCATATTATTGAGAAATATCTCATGAACAATAATGCAAGGCAAAGTTTGTGCAACAATAAGTATCAACAATGGTATCAACACGCAATTCGCAAACACTCTGCACGGACCAACAATATATATCTCATGACCAACAATGCAAATAAAAGTTTGTGCAACAATAGTATCAGCAATGGTGTCAACACGCATTGCACCAACACTATGCAAGGATCAACAATATATGTCTCATGAACAACAATGCACGGCAAATTTTGTGCAATATAGAATTAAATGCATAGAATTCCTGTTATTTAGGCTTTTCTTAGAAAAGAGAATTCTTAGTACTTAACAATTTCTTGAAAATTTTTAAAAATGATCAATAACTGGAGATAATGTAGAGTTAGCAGACTATTGAAAAAGAGTGGAAAGATGACAGAGGAAGCACTCCGTGATGTATTGAGCAAATGGGAAGCAAGTAAATAGAAGAATCGGCGACCGCTAGACTACGCAAAGTAATGAATGGCCAATTTTTGCTTCAAGACATCTAAAGAAGAAAGGAAATTGAAACAACAAGTTTACATCTAAAGTAAGATTACGTGAGTAAGAAATTATTTCAAATAGCAGTGGCATCCTTGGAGAGGTCCATTCATTGTGAGCCTTTAACAAATTTTTTTTGGTAAATCAAGTCCCGATGTATTACCTAGAATGAGATATTTCATTGAAGAGGTAAATTCATCTCTTTCGCTTTTTTCTTGGAATGGATAGTCCCTTCGCTCTATATTGTAGTGATTGAGTTATTATTTATCTAATTTGGAGGTTTAATTTAACTTTTTGAGATTGTTCTGTTTACCTACAAGCGTAATTATCCCGGGCAATGCCGGGTCCTCTTCTAGTTATATATATATATATACAAAGATTAAATAATATAACTGATATCATTTCACTAGCACGTGGAATGGAAAAATCCTAATTCATTATAGATCAGTCTTGTTCTATTTTAAAGTCAACTTAAAAGACATCCAAATGAAATAGCCAAGCACAATTACATAAAAATATAAATTGCAAACGGATAATAAAATTGAACGGATATACACTGTCATATCACTGAATTATGAACACCCACTTAGTAACGTGATTAGCTGCCCTTCTCCGCTATAACTGATGCTAGGCATCGTCGCACGTACGCAAGAAGTACGCTGTATGTGTCTGCTCGTATGGCAGTCCATTCTGCTTGAAGCGCTGTACATGGCAATCAAGATGCTCCCACAGATGTTCAGTTGGATTGATGTCCGGCAAATTTGCGGCCAATTGAGCATTCGAAAGTCAGTAGAGTGTTCCTTGAACTAATTCAGGAGACGTGCTGGAACACACAATCACATTGGGGGGAACATCGTGAGCATGTAGGGGTGCACGTGGTCTGCTACGATTGACAGATAGAGACAGGCATCCAAATTACCCTCTAGTTGAATCAGTGGACTTAACTGCTCCCAACAGAAGATTCCCCACACGTTCACACTATCCCCACCAGCCTGTTTCCAGACCACAATAGCCTCCTGTAGTCTATTTTCATGGCGTTCATGATGCACTCGCCATCGCCCTTCAATGTTATGGAGCAAAAACCTTGAATTTTTGGAGAAGGCGACCTTAGCTCACTCGTCTGTGGTCTAATGGCGGTGCTCATGTGCAAAGTCTAAGCGTCGTTGACGATGACCCTTCCTCAATATGGGTCAGCAACCATGCATCGAATTTTCAGGCCCATTCCTAGCAGGGCATGTTCAATGGTAATGTCGGATACACGTCTGTTGGCACTACTGTAGAATCTGATGGTCAGTTGATGGACTGTGTCTCTCCTGTCACCTTTTACGAGTCATTGTAGGCGCTGCTCACCTTGTTGGTCGATGGCTCCTGACGCTTTACAGTGATGGCATTGGGATGCGATTTCTGTTCCTGCTGTCCACTCTTTGTACGCCTTCACTACTGCGGACTGTGAGCAGTTCACAAATCGCGCCATTTCGGAAATGGTGCCACCCTTGCTGCGATAGCCGTTTTTGGATGTCCGTTAAATCCGGACGTTTACCCAATTGACGTTTGATGCAACAGCTTTGAAGCTTTCTCAGCCTGCTATGCAAGTTTTGCAAACTTAATCCATTTGTCATAGAACATTGTATATATACAGGGTGATTCAAATTCAATATAAAAAACTTTTAGTGGAGTTTGTATGGGTGATTCTAAGCAAAAACGTTTATATGAACATGGGTCCCAATTTGAACGATAACTGAGATATGAACAGAAATACAAATGCTACAACCGGGATCAACAACTTAATAACTCCGGTTCTCTAAAGCTTGGGTTAATGAAATTTAGGGGAATAATTGGGTACATAAAACTCTGTATACCATTAAAATTTTGCAATTGGTTGGAAATTTTTACACAGTCCAAACAGAAAAAATATGAATCCTGTGGAAAATAATCAAACGGATAACAAAAAAGAAAAAATTAAATTCTCTTTTCAATACCACCAAAAAATAAATCGTGACATTAAAAAATTTTCAATGATACAGAGGTCCAACCAGTATTTTGCACCCCAAACTCTCTTTTCAACAGCCTAGTCAAATTAAACACATCACCTCCAGTCCCGGAAAAAAACTCAGAACTCATTTATAATATACCATGCTCACAATGCAATAAGTCGTACACAGGTCAGACGAAAAGACGATTAGAAACACGTATTCACGAACATCAAAATGCATGCAGAACAAAAGATTTAAACATTAACATTGCTCTCCATGCTTACACAAATGATCACCCAGTAGCATGGAACCAGGTAGCTATATTAAAGAGACAGCAAAATTATATAAAAAGAGTGATCAAAGAATCAATTTACATAAAAAAAGATAATAACAATTTGGCAAATTGTTCTTATCAGGTCCAGCCAAATTGGCAATTAATTTTAAAATTCAATCTACTCTCATATCAATATCTACTCTCTTATCAAATCCACCCAAATTTTGGTAGTAATTCTATAATTAGATCTATTTTTCATTTCAATATTTAAGCCGATTTCAAATTCGATTACTTTCGTTTCGTTTTGTTCACATTTTTACCGCCAACTCCATCCCACCCTGCCCGTCTCACCCCTAAGGTCAGTCCTCCTCCGCAAAAAAGCCACAAATCTTGCCTGACACCCAACACCGCGTTTTGTCCAAGAAGAAGGGGAGGGCCCTCAAACTTTAAACCAAGCCAGATGACCTGAAGATATCCTGAGTGCCAGGACGAAAGATCTCGTCGTTCTTCTCTTTTTAGTTCCTTTTTATTTATGTTTATTGATTTTTCATTATTATACTATGTTGAGCAGATGAATAAACCCACACTTAAGACATAGTAATTTTTAATCCAATGAAGAAAGAAGAGAAGCAGAACTCATTCCATATTTAAATATTACGGTGAAAATGCCGCAATTCGATTATTCTATCTTGATGGACGTGGTGGTTCTGGAAAGACCTAACTTTATAAAGTTTTAATGAATTTCATCCGAGGAAATGGAGATAAGTGTATTCTCATGTGCTACAACTGGAAATGCCTCAACACCCATGAAAGGAGGTAGAACAGTTCAGAGTGGTTGCCATTTCCATTGCTTGAAAACTCAACATCAAAACTTAAGCCATCGTCTCTTCAAGGTAAAGATATTTTAGAATCAAAACTTATAATCGTCGATGAAGTAAAAATGCTAACAAAACATGGATTGAGATGCATCGATAATTTCTTGAGATGGAGATCATAAAATTCCGATTAAAGTTTGGAAATTGCAGCAGGAGTGCGTTGGGCACTAAAAACTATTAGTACCTTTTAAATTCCAGAACTTTAAAAATCCACTATTAGTTTTGGATTTTCTATTAGAAAATGCAGCAGGAGTGCCTGGGGCCCTTTCATTTTGTTGCTGGGCGAGATTTTTTTATGGACCTTGAAAAAAGATTGAATGGAGAAACCAGTTTTTTTTTTAGGTCAACCAGCTCATCAAAATTCAGTGCAAGGACGTGGGTGGCCGACGGACAAAAGAGGTTTAGGAACGTGGTTGTTGGACGTGGAGCTTAAGAGAATAAAAACATAGTCCATAATCAAAGACAATTTTTTTTAGAGATATGTAATCGGTCTTTATTTCTTTTTTTTCATTTTTTTATTTCTTTTTTTTTTTATGTCAGGTTTTATTATAATACAATTTTTCAATAAATAGAAATTGTTTTCCGTTTAAATTTTTTTATTTACAGTTTTATAAGGAAACAATACAGTTGTGGCATTTGTTTTAGAAGTATTTACATAAGCTTTTGGATGTTCAATTATAAATCTTTCCTTGGACATTTTTTCGTAATTATTAAATATATCAGGTTTTATACAAAATTCAATATTGAGTTCAGTTGTCAATCTGAGTCTATATTTAAATTTCATTTGTCCGGTTTCATCAGGTTTTAATGGTTGTCCAACTATTATGGCAGAGTAGTCGGCAAGAGGTAGGTGAGTATTTTTTATAGTGAAGCACTTATTTTTTTCCACTGCTTGGAAAACAAGTGATTGTAAGTCTGTATTATTTGCCATACCTGACTGCTCGCCTGCTGTACCTTGTCGCATGGTATAGTTTGTTGGTCCTGGAATGTAGTGGTTATAGATTTTGTTGTTGCCTGTTGGATAAGGTTGATATGCTTTTGGGCTTTCATCTGGGAAGTTTATGTGATGGGTCCATCCTTGTTTGTCGGGTACCTCGTATTTTGTGATATGATTAATGGTGCTTTTTTCCCATTCGGACTGATCGTGTCGTTTTGCAAAAAGTCCTGTGTCTGCATTGGATGTGACGGTGATGTTATGTCCTTGTGTTGTACCTTTTCCGATGACAAGGTTTTGGCTGGTTTCGAAGTCCCTTGTCTCGGTGTTGGTTGATCCAGTTTGGATACGTCGCTTTCTGAGGATTGCATGGTTTTCTATTGTGAGTTTAGCATGTCTAGGACGTATAACCCACGAAATCGAAATCAAGCTTTTGTAATTTTTAAAGTTCTCGGTGTCATATGCGGTTGCATCGTGCTCTCCTGTCCAGAAACTCCAGTGTACATATGGAAGAAGGAATGGAGCTTGTGTTGTACTGAAGTCGATTGTGTACAGCTTTTTGTTTTTATAGTGTAATTGAATGTGACGTTGCCATGATTCCACACGTTGTATGGTGTGTTTGGGTATATTCCTGGCCCATATCCGTGTTCATCTTGTAAGTGGTCCTCCATTATCCATTGGTGATTAGTTTATGCGTGGTTGCATTGATGGAGGCTCGTTGTTTCCTGTCTCTGTGAATTTCCAAGCCATGCAGTTGCCAGTACGTTTGCTTGTGTGCGTATTTAAGGTGTTTTTCTTTTTGTGTCGTCATATGCGCCTATGTCGCGAGTGTGAGTTTGTAATATTAATGTTTTTTGTTGTTCAATGTTTTTGAAATTAAGATGGTGAAGCAAAGCCAAGTCTTCGGGTAGTAAAAAGTCGGGTGGTTTTTGATTGTAATTTGGTGTAAATGTCAATGGACGTGTGTAATCTTCGTGTCCATCTTCTATTGTTCTTTTAAATTTTACGAGTTTGATTCTTTGATGTAAGATGCGTCTCAAAAGTTTAAAGAAACATGTTTTTGTTCAAAAGAAAAAAGACTATTGAAGGTACATACAAATGCTTGAATTACTAGCTGTACAAAGCGCTTAAAAGAAACTCCTGAAAATATTATTCACGAAAACATAATAGAAATAAAAATATTTAACAAAATGGAATTTTGCGTGTCTCAAAAGTTTAAAGAACTACCCTCAGACGCTGAATGGAGACGTCCAATATGTAAGTTTTCGAGTGACAGGGTATTAATCTGTTGCGCAGTAAGTCAATTTTTTTTCAAAGAAAGCTTTTCTTCCACTCACCATTAACCTACGACAATGCCTCGCCAATCTCAATTCACAACCGATAAAGTGGCTGAAATCTGGCGATTGAAAGCCAACGGACTATCTGTTGCTGATATTGTCACAATTACTAGAAGATCCACAGCAGGGGTTCATAATGTCTTGAAGAGGAGTTCATGCTTCCACCAAAAACCACGATCTGGTCGTCCCAAAGTTAACTCAACTCGCAATGACAGACGAATTGTACGACTGGCATCCATACAAAATCTTTCTATTCGACATATACAAAACGTAACTGGGTTAAACATGTCAAAAGACACTGTACCCCGGTGAATAACTGCGAGTGGGCATGTTGTCTACAAAAAAATGATAAAATCGCCTCTGATAGCATATTCAAGATAGGCTACGTTGGGCACAAGAACACATGGTCTGCAAAGACGAATTGATGTCGCTGTTGTTCAGTGATAAAAAGAAGTGTAACTTGGATGGTTCTGGTGGGTGCGCATCATACTGGCACGACCTACGACAGGAACCGAAGACCTTTTACTCAAGACAATAAGGAGGTGGTTCTGTCCTGGTATGGGGCAGCTTCACATTCAATGGTACAATCAATTTGGCTTTCATCAAGTGGAAGAGAAAATTCGCTGACATACCAAGAAACCCTTACACAGTATATATTTCCCGTCTGTGATCATTTGTGTGGCCCAGAATTCGTGTTCCAGCACGAAAACGCCAGCATCCACACTCCACAAACAACAATGGAGTGGTTCAGAAAAATAAATATTCACGTTATGACGTGGCCCCCCCAAAAGCCCAGACCTGAACCCCATAGAAAATCTATGGGGAATCATGTCTCGTGCAGTTTATGCCGGCGGGCGTCAATTTTCTTCGACTGATGAATTGAAAAGGGTAATTGAAGATGCATGGTACAATGTAAGACCAGAAACATTGTTCAACCTCATAAACTCAATGCTGAACAGAGTATTTGAAACAGTCAAGGCAAATGGTCGTTCAAATTAAGGCATTGTATAATTCATGCAATGTTTTTTAAGTCGTTCTTTAAACTTTTGAGACACGCAAAATTACATTTTGTTGAATATTTTTATTTCTATTATCCTTTCATAAATAATATTTTCAGGAGATTCTTTTAAGTGCTTTGTACAGCTAGTAATTAAAGCATTTGTATGTATTTTCAATAGTCTTTTTTTTTGAACAAAAACATGTTTCTTTAAACTTTTGAGACACACCTTATTTGCTCTGTCTCTTTGTCGTCTATGTTTGTACTTATAGGTTTGCTGTTGCAATAAAAATGGGTATTCTCTCGATGCACTCCTTGTCGCTGTTTTTACAGGTTTTCCTTCTAATATCAACTTCCAAGTACCAACATTTGTAGGAGTTATTATCAAATATGACAATAGCAGCAACTGGGAGTTGATGTAAATGGAAACTGCTATTGTCTCTTTCTCGTGGTACGAGTTCTGATTGTAAGGGTTCAAATAAAGTCTCTGTTAACATGCTTTTTCCGGCATTAGTCTCACCTTATAGTACGAATGTATTGATTTTTTTAAATGTTTTGTTTTTATAATTTCAAGCCATGCGAAGAAGTCTGGAATATCAATTTCGTTTTGTCTAAAAAACATGTTGTGCCAATTTGGAATTTTGACGTCTCTTGGATTAAAGCATTGCTTGATAGGATGAATTCTAAATCTTTATTGTAAGGTCTTATTAAAATGACTTTGCATGGTTGTTTTTTAATCTGATTTGTAAATTGCTGGTTTCTCACTTTTAAGAGCCTGGAGACATAAGTTTTTTCATTTAAGCCAAACTCCTTCAAAAGTTGGTGCTTCATGTCTAATTGTATTATGTTATTCTATTGTGCCTTGTTTTTATGTTATGTTTCTCAATGTAGTAAGCTATTAATATAATTATTGTGGATCGTTTCTGTCTTCCGAGCCGGCCATCTTTAGCTTCCTTGCGCTGCTCCGTGTAATTTTGGCAATTGCTGTTAGTACAAAAGTTTTGGGGACCAGTTAAAATTGCTTTTGCAAGGTCTGTCACGCTTATTAAGTCCTCCGAGATTTTAGAACCATATCTATTGAATCTCCGGTAATTGCTATTGAGGAGATAGAGAAGGAAGTTTCGGAGATATTTGACAGACTGGGTAGAGGCAATAGCCTCTGCATCTCCTCTGCTTGTCGCACCAAGGAAACTAACGATGCGTTCTCTTGATCTTGTGGCTGTGTTTCCTCCTCCGAGTTTTGAGAGGAAGATGATATGTTGGTGATCTCCGTGGTCAAATCAGATGAATAAGGTCCTGCTGCGCTTTTGTCATGGGTTTCCTGTTGGGAATTTAAGGTTTCTGTTGTGTAGGATGAAGGTTTGGGGTAGCTCTGTCGGTGTGTTGTCTGAAGTGATTTGTGTCATCCATGGAGGTTGAGGGGCCTGGTCGCGATCTATAGGATGATGCTGGAAAATCACTAATGCTCTCATTGTCCAAGGAGAAGTCATTTTTCGATAGATGACCCGACCCTCCTGGTTGAGAGACCAATTGCTCATCGTTAGAGCATCTTGAATGTATTGGAGAGAAGTGGCTGTGTATTTGTTGGAGATCTGTTGTGCATTGAGAGATTTCACCCAAAGGACTGTTGGTGTGTAGAACTCCTGAAGTAGTGTAGTGATCTGTGTGAATAATTGTTTCCGAATGACATGGCTGAAATATGGTGGTGTCTTGTGTTGACATGAGTAATGCACTCTGACTGTCCAGTTGGCGTAGGAGTTCTGGTGCGAGTGTGTATGAATGTTTCTGTAAAATTGTCTCTCGAATTTGAGCACGTAGAGAAGAGTCTTTTGGAAGGATTTTGTGGAAGGATAAGCTCTATTTCCGGGGAACTAATTCTAGAACATACCTCCTCGGCACAATGAAGACTTGATTCCCGTGTTGTGTATTTATGGACAGGCAGTCTTCTTTGTTCATCTGCTGGTTGGGCCAATCCCAGCTGTACTGATGGAAAGAAGTCATCTAGGTAGGGGTCAAGTGGAAATTCTTCTATCCAGTAGGGACACTGAGCGTGTTTTCCCAGCAGATGAAACACAGGCAGGAGTAAGTGTTGTGTTCACAGAACGTATGCTGAGTACAGAGCGATGCGATGCTCATTTTGTGATGACTGGACGTGGACGCAGCTATTTAAGTAAAATTTTAAGGTCATGTGAGAACTATATTTAGAAAATAGGACAAAAACAAATTTGTTAACTACACGTACAACAACCACTTCCTAGAAAGGGCAGTTGTCCTTCTTCCATATTAATAACAACCACATCAATCTTACATGACATACTCCCGGGTGCCCCAGAGTAGTTCTAATAGAAAATCCAAAACTAATAGTTCTAAAAAAAATCCAATGGATAAGCCATTTGGAAATAAGGTGATAGTCATTGGAGGACATTTTTGACAATGCTTACCAGTAGTTCCAAGAGGAACAGCAAAAAAGTTATCAAAGCATGCATCATATCAAAAATTTATGGCAACATTTTATAAAACTTTCATTGATATCTAACATAAGAAGTCCAGATCAAGACGATTTCAATAAGTGGCTTTTTAAAATTGGTTCCGGAAATTTTTCAAGAATTGAAACTTTTGAACGTGATTTAATGGAAATTCCAAATGAAATGATTGTCTCACCTGAGATTGATATAATTTTAACAATTTTTGGAAATGATGTACCAATCACTCTTAACTGATGATAAGATTGAGTAATTTTATGCTCAACAAGTATTGTTGCTCTCATATTGAACAACGAAATTATAGCTCGAATGGAAGGAAGAAAATTTACGTTCAAAAGTAATAACTCAGTCGTAGCAGATCTAAATGATCAAATATCTAATCAACTAACGAAGTGAGTGGTGGCTTTGCATTATAAAAGATGGACAACAGGATTATCGACTAGTTTCGCCATTTATTCCCGGCTTCTTCAAGGATACACAACAAGAGGCTCGGAAGCCTTTATATATAGAAATTTGGGTACAAATGAACCAATGAGCATGGAGGTACAGGGCAAGAAAACAAAGTAACCAATAAGAAATGAAAATGACAAATAAACAAAGGAGAAAAGAAAAACAAAAATGTGTGGGGTCGCAAACGCGAACCGAAAAGAGGTTGTATCCGGTAGTCAAAATGACAAGTGGATTTACTAACAGGACCGTATAAATAAAAAAGTGAATGAAAAATTTTTTATATAAAGCAAAGTACGAAATAAAAATAAAAATTATATAAAGCAAAGTACAAAATGAGAGTATTACAAAAGGTCTGATAGAGTATTGAGCATAGCGAACACATCTTCTTGTAAATCTCGATAGATTCCAGGGTGGCTGTTTTGGACGATTTATTGCAAACGTGCATAACTGACATTACTTCGCTTTGTGGTCTAAGGGGGTGTCCGGTGCTTGTCAGGCGGCTGGCATAATATGAACAGTTGTCTTGATTATTGTATGATCTTTCATGGTCCTTAAAACGTATATTGAAGCTTGTTATTAACCATGGAGGGTGGATTCAGATGACGGAGAGAATGGGGGGAGGGGGCGTGGAGATACTCGCAGGCCGAGGTAAGACAGATACCTGATAGCTGGGCTCACTTCGTTAGTAGTATGTACAGTATTAAGATCCTTTCTAAATATCTAATCAAGTCACGATAGAAATGCTGGATTCGTTGACACCATCAGGAGTACCAAGACATATCCTTCACATAAAAGTAGGAATGACTGCCATGTTGATAAAAAATTTCAATCCAAAAAAAGTATTATGCAATGGAACTCGCTTAATAGTCACATCAAATCATAGACATTTAATTCAAGCAAAAATTGTAAATGAGGTAGATAGAAATGAAATTGTTATAATTCCAAGAATGGGTTCAAAATCATGTGATTTCAATTTGACTTTCTTATTTAATAGACGTCCTTTTCCAATTATTCATTCTTTTGCTATGAATATAAATAAGAGTCCAGGACAATAATTTTCTCATGTAGATTTAATTTTAAATTATTCAGTGTTTTCTCATGATCAACTTTATGTGGCTTTATCACGTTCAGAATTTAAAAGCAATATGAAAATTTGTATCCATGATATTCCTCAAGAACAAGTGAAATTGATCGAAAATAGTGATAGAACTTTCATTAAAACTGTGATTTATCGTGATGTTTTGTAATTAGGTATTTGGTTTAAAATAAATTGAATTTGTGGACATTGCTACATCGATTGGACAACCTCGACTTCCATTTCAACAGGAAAATGTGTGTGCTCGCAGCCACTTCATTGACCTGCTTGGAACATCTAATAGATAAAAATGGACTGCACTAGTCCAATGACCATATCATAGCCATATTTTTTCTGATTTGATTAGAAAAGACAAACACACAGCCGAGTGAAGCGAGGCTAACAACTAGTGATCACTGCCAGGAAACGTAGTTAAAATGCTAAGGTGCCTTGGCAGCAATTGGAATAAATAGCCAAAGAAGATGATAATTTTTTGTCATCTGACATCAATTTTTTTTATATTTTACCTGCCAGTTAAATTTTGTGGATGCGTAAAGAATTGTTGAGGGCACTCATCGTTTTCCTTCGAGTGGATCCAATATTCAATTGAAGCTACGAGAATTGAAAGGGTATGAGTCCTCAATTTGATGAAATGTTATTTTTTTTCATGAAAACTTACATGAACCAGCCGTCAATCTAAAACAGGCTGAAGTCCATACTGTAGGCATGATAAAAACAGCCTTGAAAATACAAAGGCGTGATAGAAATTACGTTAAGAAATGGAGACTTTTCTATGCTGTCCTTCTTAATAAGGTTGAAAGAGGTTTTACAATATATATTGGAAAAGAAAACTCACAAAATGCCGACCGGTTTCGCCTTTTATTCCAGGCTTTATCAAGGATACAAATGAAAGAGGACAATCGACAATCGAACAGTGAATTATACATTTGAAAAACTCTTTCAACCATCTCGGCCCTATAGGATAAAGACTGCTTTTTTCTTAAATCGGACAAAGGTAATTCGATCGTGATTTTACACAAAGGTTATTATTTTACTAGTTTTAACAGGCTTTTGGAGGAGGGTCCTGACAACAAAGTTAATAAGGACCCCCTACCAAAAATGATCAGGACTATAAAGAAGGCAGTAAAAAGTTGCAAGCACTTCATTAATCCTACTTTGACCTAAAGACTATCGATTCCGAACCCGGTGTTACCTAAGCTGTACGCACTACCAAAGATCCACAAAACAGGGAACTAGTTCCGCCCTATTGTGTCCAATATTTCTGCTTCCACATATGAGAAATACTGGACACAATTGGGCTCCCAATTATTTGTATAAGCTGACAAATTGACAGACATAATGTTAACGGAAGATATCCTTTTAGTCTCTTTTGATGTCACGTCTCTTTTTCCCAATCTCCCTATACCAGAAACTTTCGGCTTCCTCAAAACTATACTGTTGGATAACAAGTTAGGACAGGAGGTAATAGACGACATAATCTCCTTGTGCAACTTAAGTGTCAAAAAGAATTTTTTCCTATTCAATGGGGAATTCTTCCACATGTCTTTGGGAACTCCAATGGGAAGTTGCTTGAGCCCTATTTTGTCCGAAATATTTATGAGGAAGTTTGAAGCAAGACTAGCCGCCACTGACTTAAATTTCCCGGAAGTATGGTATCGATAATTCGATGATGTATTCGCCATAATCGATTCCAGCAAGACGGACGTGCAATCGTTTTTAAAGCACATTAAACGGAGCTATCGCCTTTCTGGCCCGAAGAACAAATTAGATTTCGATATATACAGAAAGCCTATGCACACCAATATACACATCCACCATGACTCCAACCACTGTTGGAGCCAAAAACTGTCTGCCTTCGTATTCCTGTTAGACAGAGCACTTAATATACCTTCTAACGACAGGTTCAAGATGGAAGTCAAACGTGTACAGGAGTTTGCAAAAACGAACGGATATAGAACTGTAATGGTAAAAAATTACTCCAGAGAAGAAGATTTACTAAGATGATAAAAGATTCGACGACCCTCAGCAAGAAACCCACTTAGATGTTCAGACTACTATCACTTTCAACAACATGTTAACTGCCAATTTGCGATCTGTTTTCAAGGAGGTTGATGTGACTGTTACCTACAAGAACCCAACATCTTCAGGAACCTCCTGGGGACTCCGAACGACAGACTCCACCTTTACTTCAATATACAGGGTGATTTACATCGAATGTAAAATACTTAAAGGGGGTATTATAGAGGTTAAGATAAATACAAAACGTCCTATGAACATGGGTTCAAATATGAACGATAACTGAGATATGAACAGAAATAAAAATGCCGCCACCAAGATCAACAAGTTAATAACTCAGATTCTGTAAAGCCTAGATTAATGAAATTTGGAGGAATAACAGTGTACATAAGAGTGTGTATACCTTTAAAATTTGATCTAATTCTAGCAAGAAGTTTTCAAGTTACTCATTCAACATCATAATACGTGTTCACTTGTGAGTACTAACTAGCACTTGTCACAATTTTGACTGTGTAACTCGGAAACTTCTCGTTGGAATTCAATCAAATTTTAACGGTATACGCAGTCTTATGTATCTTGTTATTCCCCCAAATTGCATTAATCTAGGCTTTACAGAACCTGAGTTATTAACTTGTTGATCTTAGTGGCGGTATTTTTATTTCTGTTCATATCTCAGTTATCGTTCATATTTGAACCCATGTTCATAGGACGTTTTGTGTTTATCTTAACCTCTATAATACCCCCTTTAAGTATTTTACATTCGATGTAAATCACCCTGTATATGAAATATCTTGTGGTAAATGTATATCGAGGTATATGAAGGTATATCGAGGTGCGACTTGCAGGAACACAAGATTCAAGGAACACACGGACCATGCCTGGTTTGGACGCCCAGAGAGATCAACTGTGGCTAGACACATGCTAGATACAGGACACGATATTTTGATAAAAGACTGCAGACTGGTGAGACACGTAAGAAACAGGAATGCACTGTATGCCTTTGAAACCTTGGAAATCACCAGAAAAAACCCGGACTCACTATTGAATGCAGACACAGGGATCCTGGGGGATTCGATTCAGATTTTGTCATTGAAGCTCTCAAGATGATGTTCTTCCTTTTGTTGCATTTCTTTTACTATGTATAAGTTTGTTTTTCGAAATTTTTTGTCTTTTTTAGAGCTTTTTTTATCATTTTTAGTATAATTTTCTGTATAATTGGGATTCTCCCGAATTTTTACGTATGTAACTTAATTGGAATAAGTTTATGACCAGGGTATTTCTCCCAGGTCCGCGCTTTTCTAAAAAGAGGTTCCCTCGTTTCCGTTGTTTCGTATTCGGACTTGATTGGGGGACCGGTAACCCCTTTCTCATTTATATAGGGCTTGTGCTATGTACCAAATTACTCATATGGCATTGAATAATAAACCTAAAGGGTTTGAAATACGTTTATGCCTAATTAAAATTCATTTTGCCGACAAGATGTTTTCCTGTGGTGTTATTATTAAGTATACATTTGTTCAGGTGGGACGTAAACAGTGCTTAAACGATTCTCACCCTTCTGGAATAAATTACACATGAAATACACTGAAATAGGCAAGAAGCCTGACTAACCCAAAGATGTCTTCCACATTATGAAAACACAAAAAATAAAATTGACGATTGACAGAAGAGGGAGAGGGTGTATTGCATTTTCCAATAATACCAGAAAGAAAAGTTGCCAATGTCTTCGATATCCATGCCAGCATACCATACAGGAGGAAGGTCAGAATCACTTTCTTGAACTATAATAATTTATTGTCGATAACGAGGGCGCTGTTTGAACACAGGAGAGCTTAAGACTGTAGTTAGTACTCTTTGCTTTGTTCAGAGCAAAAGTTACGTGACGATTCCAGGAGAGTCTTGAGTCAAAGATAACGCCAAAATACTTGTAGTTGTCAATCCAGTCTTTTTGCAGAGAACAAGCGTATCTGGGAGACGCTTTAACTTTCTGTTGAAGTACATAGCCTTGCACTTTCCGAAGTTAAGGTTCTGCTTCCAACATTTAAATCAGTCTTCGAACTTCTACAAGGTATTCTGCAGCCGAGTGATAACAAGGGATGGCTGGTGCGCCCATACCATGATGGCAGTGTCATCAGCATAGAAATATAAATTACACTTCTCGTGTTTTGGTAAATTGTGAACAAAATAATGAAAGAGAACGGGCCTGAGAACAGAACCCTGTGGGACACCAGCCTTTACCTTGTGGGGCGTGGAGAAGTTTTTGCTAAATTTGGCTTGATAGAACCTATAGCTGAGAAAGGATCTCACCATCATAATCAAATCAGATGGGAACCCGTCTATAATCATCCTATAGATTAGCCCCTCGTGCCACACATGGCTAATGAAGAGGACAATCGACAATCGAACAGTTAAATATACATTTCTTCAGATGGGACGAAAGCAGCGCATTCACAAACTCATCGAACCAGAATAAATTCCAAATGAAATACACTGAAGTAGTCAACTAGGCTAACCAACCCGAGCGATCTTCCATATTATACAAAAAAAAATAAGTTTGACGATTGTCAGAAACAAAATACAAACGAAACAAAAATACAACAAGAAAGAAGATTATCAGTAGTCCAGGAAAGAAACGTTGCTGATGTCTACAAAGTTGACGTCAAGAATCTGGCTCCGTTTTCGATACTTCATATGCCACTTCATATCCATTGAGTTCTTTAGTATTCCAATCAACTAGGTCATTGTCGTGAATCATCATCTTCAGCGCTATAATCAAAAGGAGGACCTGTATAAACTTTACGATGTCGTCCATGTTTAAATCGGAATGGATGGATTGGTTTTTCCCAGTTCTTCTTTTAGGCTGGGCAATGGTTCTCAGAGTAACATTCTGGAATGACTGTAGCTCGCTCCATCTGCTTCTACAGATAGTCACCCACGCACGCATGCCATATAGGTGTATTGTCCAAATAATTGACTTGTACAGAAGTAACTTATTTTCGCTGCTGAGGGTGCTGTTCCGGCCCAGGAGAGCTATGCGACTGTACTTAGCCCTCTTCGCTTTGTCTAGAGTGTAAGTCACGTGACGATTCCACGCGAGTTTTTTAGTCGATGATAATGCCAAGATATTTGTAGTTGACTACCCAGTCCAGTTTCTTACTGGATAGAACAAAAGAATCTGGAGGATGCTTGAACTTTCTGTTGAAGTATATAGCCTTGCACTTACCGACATTAGGGTTCATATTCCAGCAGTTAAACCAGTCTTCGAATATCTTCAAGATGTGCTGTAGACGAGTGATAACATGAGCCGGCCCGGACCATCTTTTAGACAAGGCCCCCATGCCACACATAGTCCAAAGCATTATTGACATCGAGGAATACCACTCCGCAGTACCTGGAAAGGTTCAAGGGGGTGCTCAGGTCTTCTATGCATCTGACAAGAATGGGTGGCAAGATAGCCAAACAGATCTTTCCGAATTAGATCTTTGACGAGACAGTGGTCCTAGAATCTGACGAGGATCGTTTTTTCCAAACCTTCAGACATTGAGGGGAGCAGACAAATAGGTCGTTAGCTCGAAGGAATTGCTGGGTTTTGTCCCTGCTTGGGGATACTAAGAACAACACATTTTTTCCAGAGCTCAAGGAAGTAAGAAAATTTTCTGTAGTCGCTATATATATTAGTGAGATAATCAATAAAGTTCTTTGGGAGAATAATAAGGATGTTATTGCTCACCTTGTCTCTTCCTTCTTCTTTTTCAGTTTACTTATGATGGTGGCGATCTCTCTGGCCTCGATATTTTTCTTCGTTAAATGCTGCGGGACTTCGTGAAATTTGACAAGACCATCTTCCACACACCGAGACATAATTTCGGTCTCGGTATTGTTGATGATAGGAGTAACAAATTGCATTTCTAGTGAATCTGCAATGACTTGGGCCTTGTCCTTACCAGTTAGTACATAGTCACCTTATGGTGTACGGAGTGGAGGGAGCGTATTCTTCTTCTTCTTCTTCTTCTTTTTCTTCTTCTTCTTCTTCTTCTTCTGTAAAGTTCTGACTATACTCCAAATGTAATTGTTGCGAGCCAACAAGCTTTTGGGTTTACCAAATTTTATCTCCTCTTGGACTCTTCGCACTAGCCTGTTTATAATTTCATTTTGAGCCAAGCTTCACGATAGCGTTGCCATAGTCTATGGGTCCCGTTTCTTTCAGCAATTAGGCATTGGAATCCAGTACTGAGTTGGATTCGATGAGGAGGTTTATTCTCTGATGGACAGTTACTAGCTTCTATGGCCCTGTTGATGGATGTCTTCCTTACAGTACGCAACGTCGGTATGGCAGCCACAGTCCTTAAGAATATCTTTGTAGAGCTTCCAGTCTTGAAGATGTATGAGTTCTTCTCTGAAATTTATGTCGACATTGTCAAAGTTCAACGCCACAGGTTTGTGGTCAGAAGAAAGATCATCAATTGTGAAGATATTGTATGATTGAAAGAAACCCTTCAAGAGCGAGATGTTCAAAACGTCACTAGTAGGGGCATGGTCGAAGTAAGTGTCCTCCACATGTCCAGCAGCGACATTATACCTATAGAGAATCAAACCATTGTAGATCTGCGTTCTGGAGTTCCAGCTTGGGTGTTTGGCATTTTGGTCACCAGCCAGGACGAATGGTGTGTCACCACTGAACAGTTCATCAAGCTTGCTAACGTCAAGATCATGTTTAGGTGAATTGTAGAGCGCCACGAATTTCACTTCACCAAAGCAAATGAAGAGGCACGCAAGATGCCTTTTTATATACAGATTATATTGATATAAGCAGACAATGACTGATAGATAAAAAATCATAGTTGGTTGGACATAAGATTTATTTATTGTTTGGACAGAAAAAAAAAAGTAAATTGCTACAGCAGAGTTGGTTGAATAGTTGTGATTGGTAAGAAGCGGTGTGCTGTTTGTATCTTTTGGCAAAATTGCGTGAGCTTAACCCCATATCATAGTTATGGCATTGGCTGCAGTCGATTTGGTAAACTCCATATTGAGAGTATATATCAACGGTACAGGGTAAAGGCAGGTTAAGAGAACGTTTACAGGATGGAAGGGTATGGAGGGAAACAACATAGGTTAAAGGAAGCGAGGAAATTGAAAGGTGGTAGCAATGAGGGCTGAAGAAAGGGACAACTATCCATTTCGTAGGTTTTGTAAGAGGTAGAGGGGGGTAGGCCAATGAAAGTTTTTTGGAGCGTATTAGGTTGGAAATATTAGACTAGAGGCTACTCCCTGGTACATTCCATGAGTGAATTACATCTGCTGCTGTAATTAGGATTCGAATTTGGGTGTTTATTGGAACAACTGTTGGGTTATCTACATCTAATAATCGAAATGTATTTAATGGTATTTCTGATTAATTAATTATGTATGAGTCAAATTGCACATCGGCTTAAGCTCCCGCATTTTTGCCATAAGATACAAACAGCACATCGGTTCTTACCTTAAGAAAGATAAGAAGTCACAGTTTCCCGTCCATCTTCTGGACAATGGATATAAGCCCACCAACCAAAACGACGTTATGTCCGTTTTTCACCATTCCAACAACCCCCTTCAAGACCACCATTTTAGAAGCAATCGAAATCTACAAAGCCAGGCGTAATTCACCACATAAACTCAGCAATTCTCAAACAACGTTTGAAGTACACTCCATGCTATCGCCCATTGCCGACCTAATTAAACTATTCTTTTTTTACTTGATTTAGTGTTTTGTTTTGCTTTTTTGCATTCTTTTTTCTGTTACTTTCTGTTTTATTTAATTATGCGTAATTATACAATGCATTTTACTGGTATTCTTCCTACTTTTTTTTTTCTTATTCACTCATCATGTTCCAACCAATCACAATAATTCAACCAACTTTGCTTTAGCAATTTATTTTTTCATATCCAAACAATCAATAAATTTTTATCCGACCAACTATGATTTTGTATCCACCAGTCATTGACTGTTTATACCAAGAAATCTATATATAAAAAGGCATCTTGCGTGCCTCTTCATTTGAATCCTTGATAATGCCAGGAATAAAAGGCAAAAGCGGTCGGAATTCTGTATGTATTCTTTCCCAATATGTACTGTAAGGCCTGCATCAACTTCATTAATAATAGAAATTGTCGGTACATGGCGCCCGATCAGCAGACAGACACCTTGTCCATCATTGCTTCGACTCGTGTGTCCAGCGTGTGTTGATAGCTCTCCAAAGAAACTGGGTGTTAAAATACCTTATTCAGAGTAATGGAAAAGAAGCACAGCAAAATGGTTGAGGGCACAAGGGAAGGAGTATCTTAACTACATAGGAGTCTTAGTTTCTGAGCGAACATCTGGTATAACCTGCAAGTAAGTAACATGCCACAAAGCACTGAATTGCAACTTCGTAAGCGATAGGCAGTTTTATGTATTTATTACAATACTGGGCGTGTTTTATAGATATTCCGCTCCGGAGAAGCAGCATTTGCTTGATGAGTGCAATGGATTGGAAGAATAAACCTCACAAAACGCCTTTATGTGTCGCTTCATATCTGTCAAGAAGATTCAAAGATGGAGGCCAAGAAATGAAGATGCTAGAGAAGCAAAGGCAAATTTCGTGTACAAGGTAGTACTTTTTTCCATTTCAAACGTTTCAAAATAATAACGTTCACGTGAAATTGGGTACTGATGAGCATATTATTTGCTGAGGGGTTTTTGCCAGGCTATTTGGGATTCGGACAAAACGCAACCGTCGACTCACTATCCTGGTTGCTGCCGCAAAGCTTCCAAAGGTTAACAACGGGCACCATACACAGTACAGACACTCGAGCCATTTATGATGATCTCTTAAATGTGATCGAAGACCATATGCGCACCTTTCTAGTACGTGTTTCATGTTATGGTCATACACGAAAGAAGAAGCGGTACTTTTCAGCAGAACTACAAAATAAACACTGTACCTCTAATAAAAACAATATACATAAAAACAAGTCTGACCTGGCCGATCTCTGGATATCTTGATGCAAAAGAGGAGACGATGGAATCCAATATTTCCACAAATTATTCACCATATCATAGATATTCATTTCGGCTACAAAGTAGCCATCTTCAGTATGAATCCTTTTCGTATTTTTCAGGGACTGTGATATTGGTTAATTTCTGTGTTAACTCAAGGCTATTTATGATTGAGTAATTACGTCCTGATAAAGTGAGTTCTTTGAAATAGTTGTTTAACATTCTCGCTATTGTGCTTGTGGGTTAATCTGTGTTGTGACTATGGGACGCATGGGGTTTCCGGATTTTTGCGTCTTGGGGAGGCCGTATAGGCGAGGTAGTCGTGGATTGCTCTGCAGTAATTTTTATACTGAAGATGGCTACATTGTAGCCGAAATGTACATCAATGATGTGATAAAAAAATTCATTGTGGAAATAGTGGAATCCATCATCTCCTCCTTTGCAGAACTACACAAAGTCAAGAAAATGTATATGAACTGTTGCTTGAAAAGCATTTCCCTGGTGCATATGTTGAAGTAAAAACTGGCGTTGACCCAGAAAAGGTGAAATGTCTAGTGAGATACCGATGTTACCTCAAGTACTTTCGTGAAAATTTCAATCACTTTTTGTCCGGCCATGTGTTGATGTAAGTAGCGTTTCTGAGGAGTTAGAACTAAGCTTTCACATTGAGAAGTGGGAATACACTTTAAATAATGACATGATACAAAAAAGACAAACCTCTTGTCCGCAAACGTTTTAATGGGCGAATACCTATTTCGATGTCTTTTGAGATCATTATTCCTTTTTTTGCGTTGAATAATGATCTCAAAGAGATCGAAATACGTATTCGCCCATTAAAACGTTTGTGGACAAAAGATTTGTCTTTTTGCATCATTAAGCTTTCACAGACAAAAAAACGATGCTGTCAAGCAACAGATATCACAAGACTTACAGTTTCAGTAACGAGAGACTAAAGTATTTTACTCCAAGTTGAAGGAAACCATTCAGTCCGTGAAAATAGTCCCCACACCCGAAATGATTTGTATTGATTTCCAACAAAACTTTCCATTTCCTCACCTCACAGCTTTGGGAATATAATTTTGGCATGTACAGTGGTGCAATGCAGAAAAGTGTCTACATACAAGTTGATTATAATTGAAAGTTACGATTTCAAAAATCGATAATTTGAAAACTACTTGTCAGAATGACCTGATATTTTAGCAGAGCAAGCGTGAGGCGATGGAATTTGTTTGGCGAAGGGCAAAAATAGTTCCAAAATCTGCCGATAGATTTCGTATATGAGGACTGAGTTTGTTGGAACGAAGGGTGCAGTGTCTGTATTTGTTTAGCAAAATACATAAATGAAAACATACCAAAAAGAGTACGCTGTCTCCACATCTTCTCCGATGCAGGCCCTGGGCAAAATAAATATTCCCACAGCTATTCAGTTCCCCTTTCTATAGTGAAGCTTTTATCCTGGACGCTTGGATAAGATTGTGCACAATTCCCAATATGAGGACATAGTTACATGCCTATCAATCAATTGGGAACCCCACTTCCCCTTTGCTTCTATTGAAAGAATGAAAAATTGCAGGAAACCCACTGAGACTAGGAGAATATGGCAGAACGAAAGTTCAAAGCTATGCATATACAAAGCTTATGCAGACCACCTTGCCAAATTCTACAAAAAAGCAGAGGTAAACAAAAAAGAAAAAATGCTGAAGTTTTCAGTTATTCCTCTGACCACATAAATGACTTGCAAGTATCAAAGCTGATGAGTGGAGCGAACAACATTAGGTTCAGAATTGTCAAATTTAATTCCCAGAGATCATTAGTTTGTCCTGATCTTTATCTCAACAATGATGTACTACCCATTAAGGCTCCTAAGGAGAAAGATGTTAACAATTGCTGAAGTGTCTGACGGATAATAACGCAGCATATATTGCATCGAAGATCGTTTCTGGACCACCAGAACATGACGAAAAAACAGAACCAGGCACTGAATGACTGATTGGAAAAAAGGTGTTTGTAAAAGATAATAAACATGTTAATGGCAATAATCTCTAAACATTTTCCAATAAAAATCTTGGAAGTTTTGAATGGTACTAAGTCCAGACACTGATCGGTTATACAAAATGATTACACATAGTAGCTACGTTTCATAGTTACTGTACAATCACCTACAACAACAGCTATTCGTTTATTAATCTTCTATATATATATACAGTCCTGGAAAAAATGATAGGAACTTTTGTGTTTTCAACATAACATTTTTAATAATGAATTTATTTCAACGAAACTTTACACACTTGTGCCCACACTGCATTGTCACCACTGGTTTCAATTCAGTCAAAATTTTTAATTAATAGTTATTAATAAAAATACAAAATGAATAAAAAATAAGATAAAATAAACAAAATTAATTAATCAAAAATCAAAATAAAAAGCTGACGTTTCAGATAGAGACTATCCTTTATCAAAGCAAAAAGGATAATTCTCTAAAAGCAAATAGAATATTAGAGAATTATCCTGAAGTTATGATAATATATTCATATATATATCCACAACCAATTTTTGAAAAAAAGGGTGGAAAAAATGATAGGGAACTAAATGAATAATCTGCCCCCCCCAAAAAAAAACTGGGAATGTGAGACCTTCTCACCATTGCATATTAATAAAATTCTTAACAAGAAGACATATCTCTGATAAAATAAAACTTGTTCTCTAAGTACCTTCAAAATGGGATGTGGTAAACAACTCACCCATTATGAGAGAGGAAAAATCATGGCATATAAAGAACAAGGCATGTCAAAAGCAGAAATTTCTCGTTTCATTGGAAGGTCCAAGCAAGGAATTTCATCTTTCCTGAAAAATACAGAATCCTGGTACAAAGAAAACGACATGAAGGCCTAAAGCACTTAGTGATAGAGAGCACCGTCGAATTCTTCGCATGGCAAGCAACAAGCAAATTTCAACTCCATCAAACAGGCGATTGGAACACAGGCTCATCGAAAAACTATTAATAACTATCTCAACCAATGTCCTGATCTCCAACGCCAGAAAATTATACCCAACCACCTCTTACCTACCAGCACAAAGTGGACCGTCTTCAGCTAGCCAAATAGCATCAAACTTGGACTTCCGAATGGAACTCAGTCATCTTTAGTGATGAAAAAAAGTTCACCTTCGATGGCCTCGATGGTTGGAACTAATATTGGCACGATTTACGAAAGGAACCAAAGCCCTTTGCGAAGCGGGTGGCGGTTCAGTTATGGTTTGGGGGCATTCAGTGCCAGTGAATGGTGGAATTAGTGTTTGTAGATGTCCGCAATGAACATCGTCAAATACCAAGAAATGCTTCAGAAGTAGCTTATCCCATTTGGACCAATCATTAGAGGCCAAGATTGGATATTTCAGCAGGACAACGCCCCATGTCACGTTTCCAAATCGACTAAGGAGTAATTCAAGACCAAAAACATCAGGGTTATGAAATGGCCTGCGGGAAGTCCAGACCTTAACCCCATCGTAAATCTCTGGGAAATCATAGTTCAGGCCGTTTATAAGAACGGGCGGCAGTTTGAGAATGTCCAGAGTCTCAAACAGGCTGTTCTTGAGGCTTGGGAAGAAATTTCGTGCAGAATCTATGAAGGACCGTGTGTTTCATATGATCAACAAAAGTGGTGGATTTACAAAGTATTAAATACGATGAATCTCATGATAACAAAAGGTGTTCCTATCATTTTTTCCACACATTTTTTCAAAAATTGGTTGTGGCTCAACTAATTTTTCAAATATTTTGACTGAATTAAAACCAGTGGTGTCAATGCAGTGTGGGCACAGGTGTGTAAAGTTTCGTTTAAATAAATTTATTATTAAAAATGTTATGTTGAAAACAAAAAAGTTCCTATCCTTTTTTCCAGGACAGCATATAACTAGCAGAAAACCCGGCGGTGCCCGGGATAAGTACAATTGTAAGTAAACAGAACAATTTCAAGAAGTTGAATTATAACTCCAAATTGTTTAAATAATAACTCAATGAATATAACACAGAGCGACGGGACCATCTATTCTATGAAAAATCCAAGAAGCAGGAATTCTAGGTGTTACACCGAAACTTTATTTATCTCTTGTTTTTTTTGCCCTTGGCATAGAAGCTCTTATAACCTTTTGCTCTATTCGAAACTCCCTTCATTCAGATGTTTACAATACCAATATAGATTTTACTGTTTTAGCTGAAGAGTTTCTCTGACGTTTGAAAGGGAGCTCAAAGGAGGCAATTGTGACTGCTTTGCCTCCTCAATAGACGCTGCCTTATTTATGTCCTGTCACTGAATCATCATTTTATGCTCATTATTAGTAATTCTTTCAAACGAATGTTCAGCCATCACATTATCAGTATCTCAGTTTCCAAAATATTACATTCACACAAAATCTAGTCACAATGTATTTATATGATATGTTTGTATCTTCTGTGCTACCAAATTAGCCGGTTGATAACCCGGGCGTGGCTCTTAGTCTGTTTTTTGGATTAATTTTTGATATATTATATAAATAAACACATGAACACGTTTAGAATTAATTCAGTAAAAATTAATAATGAAAATTCGAAAAAAAAATTTTTAATCGCTCACAATGGATGGACCTCTCCAAATATGCCATTGCTAGTCTAAATAATTTCTTTGTCGCGTAATTTTACTTTAGATTTATATTTAATGTTTTTGTAATTCTCACTCTTCTGCCGATGTCTTGATGCAAAACTTGGCCATTCATCACGTTCTGTAGTCTAACAGTCGCCAATTCTTCTATTTACATGCTTACCATTTCCTTTCCTTTTTTATCCCCTATATATATAAAGAAGGATGTTTGTGGATAAGTTTCAATTTGTAACAATGCATAGAATTCCTGTAATTCAGGTTTTTCTTAGAAAAGAGAGTTCTTAGTATTTAACAATTTCTTGAAAATCTTTAAAAATGATCAGTAGCCGGAGAAAATGAAGAGTTAGCAGACTATTGAGAAAGAGTGGAAAGACGACAGAGAAAGCAAACCTTTAGCTCCGTGCTGTATTGAGCAAATGGAAAGCAAGTAAATAGAAGAATCGCCAACCGCTAGACTACACAAAGTAATGAATGGCCAATTTTTGCTTCAAGACATCGTAATTATCCCGGGCAACGCCGGGTACCTCTGCAACAATAGGTATCAACAATGGTATCAACAATGGTATCAGCACGCAATTCACAAACACACTGCATGAGCCAACAATATATATCTCATGACCAACAATGCAAGGCAAAGTTTGTGCAACAATAGGTATCAACAATGGTATCAACACGCAATGCACCAACACAAGGCAGGGATCAACAATCAATATCTCATGACTAACAATGAAAGGAAAAGTTTGTGAAAGTGTAATTTTCCCGGTCAACGCCGGGTACCTCTTCTAGTATCTTCTATATATATAAAGAAGGATGTTTGTGGGTTTGTCTGTATGTTTTTTATACAAATCTACAATTTTATTTCGATCTTGATAAAATTTCGCATACATGACCTTCAAAGCATGAGGAAGGTCACTATCTACCTCAGATTAGGGAAAAATAATGAATATCGATAAAAAATCGATATTCATGGTTATGGCAAGGCATTTTAATGAGAAATATCTCATGACCAACAATGCATGGCAAAGTTTGTACAACAATAGGCCCATTGTGTTCGCATCAACAATGGTATCAACGCGCAATTCACCAATAACAATGAGCACAGAATGATGATGTAATGTTAAAGCAATCTTTCCAAGAATTATAACAATGAACATAAAATGATCATGTAACATGGATAAGTTTCAAGTGTAAACAATGCATAGAAATCCTGTTATTCAGGCTTTTCTCAGAAAAGAGAGTTCTTAGTACATAAGAATTTCTTGATAATCTTTAAAAATGATCAGTAACTGGAGATAATGGAGAGTTAGCAGACTATTGAGAAAGAGTGGAAAGACGACAGTGGAAGCACTCCTATAGCTCCGTGATGTATTGAGCAAATGGGAAGCAAGTAAATAGAAAAATCGGCGACCGCTAGACTCCACAAAGTGATGAATGGCCAAGTTTTGCTTCAACACATCGAGAGAAGAGTGGAAATTGCAACAACACCAAGTATACATCCTAGGTAAGATTACGTGAGTAAGAAATTATTTAGACTAGCAGTGGCATCCTTGGTAGATGTCCATCCATTGTGAGCCTTTAAAAAATTTTTTTCGGTAAATCAGGTCCTGGTTTATCACCTAGAATGGATTTTTTCAGTGAAGAGGTAAATTCCTGTTTGTCGGATTTTTCTTAGACTGGATAGTACCTTCGCTCTATATTGTAGTGATTGAGTTATTATTTAACCTATTTGGAGGTTTAATTTAGATTTTTGTGGTTGTTCTGTTTTCTTACAAGCTTAATTATCCCGGGCAACGCCGGGTCCTCTGCTAGTTCCATATATTTAAAGAAGTATGTGTGTTTCTTTTTATACAAATCTACAGTTTTTTTCCGATCTTGATAAAATTTCGCATACATGACCTTCAATGCATGAGGAAGGGCACTGTCTACCTCAGATTTTGAAAAAATAAACGTTATTGATTTAAAAATCGATATTCATGGGATAATTATGAGAAATTTCTCATGACCAACAATGCAAATAAAAGTTTATGCAAAAATAGATATCAACAATGGTGTCAACACGCAATGCACTAATACTCTGCAAGGATCAAAAGTATATATCTTATGACCAACAATGCAAGGCAAATTTTGTGCAATATAGAATTCAATGCATAGAATTCCTGTTATTCAGGCTTTTCTAAGAAAAGATAATTCTTAGGACTTAACAATTTCTTGAAAATCTTTAAAAATCTTCAGTAACTGGAGATAATGAGTCAGCAAAGTATTGACAAAGAGTGAAATAGGATAGAGGAAGCACTCCTTTAGCCCCGTATTAGATTGAGCAAATGGTAAGCAGGTAAATAGAAGAATCGGCGACTGCTAGACTAAACAAAGTGATGAGTGGCGAATTTTTGCTTCAAGACATCGAAAAAAGAAAAGAAATTGCAACAACATCAAGTGTACATCTAAAGTAACATTACGTGAGTAAAAAAATATTTAAACTAGAAGGAATCCTTGGTGAGCTTAAAAAAAGTTTTTTTCGATAAATCAAGTCCCGGTAAATAGAATAGATTTTTTCAGTGAAGAATAGATTCCTGTCTTTAGGATTTTTCTTGGAATGGATAGTCTCTTCGCTCTATATTGTAGTGATTGAGTTATTATTTAACCAATTTGGAGGTTTAATTTACCTTTTCGAGGTTGTTCTGTTTACTTACAAGCATAATTATCCCAGGCAACGCCGGGCTCACTGCTAGTTATATATATAGAAAGAAGAAAAAGGATGTTAGTTTGTTTGTGGGTTTGTTTGTGGGTTTGTTTGCTTTTTATACAAATCTACATTTTATTTTGATCGTGATGAAATTTTGCATACTTGACCTTCAAAGCCTTAGGAAGGCCACTGTCTACCTCAGATTTCGGAAAAACAATAATTATTTATAAAAAATCTATATTCATGGTTATGGCAGGGCTTAATAATGAGAAATATCTCATGACCAACAATGCAAGGCAAAGTTTGTTTAACATTATGTATCAACAAGTTATAAACACGCAATGCAAAAATACATTGCACAGACCAACAATATATATTTCATGTTCAACAACGCAAGCAAATTTGTGCAATAATAAGTATCAACAATAGAGTCAACACGCAATTCATTCTACGCTCGGACCAGCAACAGTTATTTCATGACCAAGAATGCAAGACAAATTTTGTGCAACAATAGGCCCGTCGTGCACGCATCAACAAAAGTATCAATGCGCAATTAACCAATAACAATGAGCTCAAAATGATGCAAAGATAGAAAGTTCAAGGAAGTATAACAATGAACATAAAATGATGATGCAATGACAGAGCAGCCAAATAACATGCAAAAATAGTTATCAACAATGTTGTCAACTCGCAATGCAACAACACCAGGCAGATACCAACAATGAAAGGCAAAGTTTGTGCAATTCCTGTTATTCAGGCTTTTCTCTGAAAAGAGAGTTCTTAGTATTTAATTTTAATGATTTTCAATTTCTCGACATCGGGAGAAGAAAGGGAATTGACAAAATCAAGTGTACATCTAAAGTAAGATTACGTGAGTAAGAAATTATTTAGACTAGCAATGGCATCCTTTCAGAGGTCCATCTATTGTGAGCTTTTAAAAAAAAATTTTCAAATGTTTATTAAGAATTTTTACTATATTAATTTTAACCGTTTTCTTATGTTTATTTTTAAGATATTCCAAAATTAATTCCACAAAAAAGTCCGAGCCACGCAGGGGTTATCACCTAGCTTATTTGGTAGCAAATCAGATCCAAACATTTCATAAAAATACAATTTTGACTATATTCTGTAGGAATGTGTATATTTTCGAAACTGAGATGCTGATAATGTGATGACTGAACGTTTGATTCCAAGATTTATTGATAAAGAGCATAAAATGATGATGCACTGACAGAACAATAATATGGCAGCGTCTATTGATGAAGCAAAAGAGTCACGCGTGTCTCCTTTGAGCTCCCTATGAAACGTCCCGAGAACATGCAAAAATTTGCGTGACCGGAAAGGAACGAATAAGAACGAGTATTGTTCGGAGAAACTCTGCAACTAAAACAGAAAAAGCTCTAAGGGCATTTGAAACATCTAATCAAGAGAGTTGCCAACAGAGCAAGAGGGTATAATAGCCGCTACGTCAAGGGCAATAAAAACTTGAGTCTAAATTATCAAGTTGCTCCGCAGTGGTGAGACAAGTGAAGAAGTGTTTAGATAAAGTCCCTGTAAGTCACCTAGATTTCATACAGTTTTTTGTATTTTTCGTATAAAGTATGGTCCCTTTGCTCTGTTTTGTATTGATTGAGTTATTATTTAAACAATTAGGAGATATAATTTAATTTTTTGAGATTCTTCTTTTTACCTACGAGTGTACTTATCCCGGGCAACGCAGGCAAACTCTGCTAGTCTTCTGCATATATAAAGAAGTATGTTTGTGGGTTTGTTGTTTTTTTATACAAATTTACAGTTTTATACCGATATTGATGAAATTTTGCATACGTGACCTTCAAACCATGATCAAGGTCACTGTCTACCTCAGATTTCGAAAAATTAATTATTGATATTCATGGTTATGGCAAGGCATATTAATGAGAAATATCTTATGACCAACAATGCAAGGCAAAGTTTATGCAACAATAGGTATCAACGATAGTGTGAACAGGCAATTCACAAACACTCTCCTCGGACCAACAATATATATATATAAACTAGAAGAGGTACCCGGCGTTGCCCGGGATTATTACACTTGGATGTAAACAAAACAATCTCAAAAAATTAAATTAAATTTTGCAATATCTTAAAATTAAACACATGAAAATGCTTAGAATTAATACAGTAAAAATTCTTAATGAAAATTCGAAAAAAATCTTTTTAAAGGCTCACAATGGATGGACCGCTCCAATAATTTCTTACTCAGGTAATCTTACTTCAGATGTACACTTGATGTTGTTGCAATTTCCACTCTTCTCTCGTTGT
>JAHWFO010090898.1:408976-419579 GCA_023313115.1 Rhysida immarginata
AAGTTCCTTCATCGTTTTTCAAGATTGGTGACTTTATTTATTATTAATTTTTTGGTTTTTATTAATTTTAAAATTTTCCCCATTAAAAGGAGACTGAACTCATTTAAATTTAAATTAATCATTTAAACTCCTTAGATCAATAATTCATAAAAGGGTCATTACGTTTCTTGGCAATTGGATCTAAATCGGTATTCATTAATTTGTCTTACATGTTTTTAATAGAAATTTTATTACAAATTTTAAATAGAAATTGATTATTCATTATAATAGAAACTTTAAGTTAATGCAATTCTTTTTATTGAATATTTATTACCCATACATGCTTAATAGAAACAAAAATTTTGATATGATGGCTTTTTAGAGAATGAAGGAAAGATCGAGAGTGTTTTACCATGGGAGTGGGGATAGTGGCTGCTGCTTTGGGTCTTCAAACACATCTTAACTTCGTTTTCCGGGACTTCTTTCGTGCTTTTCATACTTCTCCGGGGTTTCTACATCGAACATACTGTGGTGGATTCAATGATGGCATTTTCATTATTCTGGATCACTTCTTCTAACTCAAGAGCTTGGAAAAACACATGAGTGGCTTGAGAACCAGGATGACCCCTGTTCACCTCACTCACTCAGAGAGAGCTCTAGAGAGACCGACAGAGAGACCGATCACCAGAAAGCACTGGACACCTTGACACCCACATTTATAAGCTTCCACAAGGTTCCATAATTTCTTATTCCATTCTGATGCAATGTCTCTGGCTCCACTCCTGGGTTCCAATCTGCTAAAATTTCACTCCAATTTCCTTAGTTAAATTACTACTTCGACTTCTAGAAGAACTTGTAGTCTCTGAATATTATTTCATGGTTTATTCTTCAATTAAGCTTTCATATTCAAATGGAGGGTACCACTTCAAAAAAAATCCTCTTCATTTGGCCAATTAATAAATTTATTGATAATTTTATAATATAATTAAAAGGGGGTCGGGGTCGTACAGAACATCACCCGATTTTGTTCCAAAAAATTGTTGGCACATGCAACACTTTTAAGAGAACGTTTTAACAAAACGAAACAAAATAATTTTCAATGCACCATCCTTGTATTTTGTAGGTCCTTCTTTTTGTTTAATGACGATTTTGCATGCTTTCAAATAGTTTTTCGCACACTTCAGGCTCAATTACATCCCACGCATCTTGTAGCATCCGTTTCAGTTAATCCTTGTTCTTTGGATGTCTACTCGCAAGCCTTCTCTCAATCTATTCCAATAGATGCTCTATGGGATTAATGTCTAGAGATTGTGCACACAAAACCAACAGGATGATATCTTCGGACTTGAAGTAGTCTATCACAACTTTACCCGTGTGTTCTGCGTCATTGTCTTGCTGGAACACAAAATTATTCGCAAGACCCAACTTTTCAGCAGAAGAGCATAGAATTCACGCAAAATGTCCAGGTATTGTTCTTTTGTCATGATGTTCTCGATAAATACAAGATTTTCAGCAACTTTTCTTGTCATACACCCCCACACCATCACAGACCCTCCATGTTTAATGGTTCGTCTGATACAACTGGGATAGAGCGCTTCATTTGTTTTCCCTCCATACTTTTTTGGCCCCATCATCGCCAAATAAGTTAAATTTGCTCTTGTCAAAGCATATTATATGATCCCAGAAAAGTTTAGGGCTATCTCGATATTTTTGGCCCATGTCATTCTCTTCATGTTGTGTTTGTTTATCCATGGCTTCTTGCACGTAACTTTGCCATAGTAGCCAGCTTCGTTCAATCGATTTCGTACAATTTCGGTAACTGTAATGTTCTCTTCAGTTTTAATTTTCCCTCTACATTTTCTGCGCTGATAAACGCATCTTGTTCACCTTCTTGACGATGACATTATGCTGATAATGGGATGTCTTTCTTTTACGACCTATTCCTGGCAAATTTTTCACTTGGCTGTATTTTTGAATTTATCAACAATGTTCCGTACAGTGGATTTTGATATTCGCACTGCTTCTCCATTTTTTCCCACTGCTTCTCCATTTTCGTAATGGTTCATGACCATTCTCGGATATCGGAAGACCACTCGCGTCTTTTTAGAGACATGGCAATTAAAATATAACTTTTCTGAAAGTTTAGATGATTTTCCTCTTTATTTAATAAATTTAATGCAAATAGGCAGGCGATATCATTATATTTAAGTGTTGTGAAGGTAGAAATGGTCGAGTGTGCCAACAATTTTTTTGCGCAAAATCGGATGGTGTTCTCTTATTTTTTTTTTCTCTAATTGTAAATTATATTAAACAAAAGTTATTATTTATTATTAGAACGCACATCCTAAGGTACTTGATGGTAATATATGTAGGCTGTCTGTCGCTTGTACTTTGTGTAATAAATGGTTTAAGTTGTAGTTTTACATCGTGTCAATAATTTTTTGCTCACTGTATAATATAGAATGGGAAAACTTTTGAATATTTATCCATTCCACCATGCTTATTTTTATGGACACTCAGAGAAAGATTTTTTGAAAAAATATCAGCTAAAAATTATTACAACACTTCCTTTAATGAAACTTAACATGTATTTTTATATATACGTATATGCCTTGATTATATTTTAACTTATTTGTTTGACATGAGATTTCATTCTCTGGCTTTACAGATTCCATGGTAGGGTTTCTTGCAATCTGAGAGGATATTCTTTCCCAATGGATCATCATGAGTGCAAATTAGAAATGGTATCATCTAGTAAGTTTTCATGAGAACAATGTGCCTTTTAGTTTGTTTATTAAATAATCTTTTCGTTTTTAAAATTCTTTTGCTTGCCTTTTATCTGAAGTACACTATGACGTTCAAGGATAATGCCCTTGTTCCTAAAGGAACCACAATCAGAAAATCCTAGATTTAGTTTAAAACAAATAAGTTTATATAATTGTTTAACTAAGTAATTCAAATAAGTCAATTTACGTCAAATTCTACGACCAAACGTAACTTATTTTAAAGTACTGCAATTCATAATTTCTATAATATAGACTAATAGCTAGGATTAATAAGGTAATATTCACATTGAAATGAAGTGCAAAAAATATTTGCATAGTGCAATAATTTATAGATGACCGCTTTGTAATATGAACAAGTTTTTGAACTCATGTAATAGTTTGCTAAAAAAATTGGAGATGAGAAATCAATGATAATGGGAGCGTTTAATTTAAATATACTTGACAATGCAAATCCAGGCACTAATAGATATTTGAACACCTTAAGTCGATATGTTTTGACTCAAAGAGGGAAGAAGACGACTACAATTGAACAGTTAGGTGTAAAAATATCACAAACTATTATAGATCGCATAATAAGTCGGGTTTTTGAATTCAATTGTAAAGTTAAAGTAGTTACGAAAAAGTTTCCTGATCATAACGTTCCCGGGAATAACATTTTTTTCAGATTAATATTTTCTTTTTTTTAACCTATGGTGTTAATTTTAAAATGATCTTCTGGAAATCTTATATATAAATAGAAACCGCAAAAAGCACTATAAATTTCAAGCAATTTTATTTTCACAAAAGTACAATCTCACGTATACTTGGTAAAACCTAAATTGCTAAATAAATTTTATAGATATTAGTTTATGTGCATTTATCATGCAAAAATGTCCACGAAATTCTTACTGTGTAACTCCCATATGAGATTCTGAAGAAGGTTCTTAGTGCTGTAATGTATTGGATGCTGCATTATGAGTTGAGTTTTCCATGTTCCTGGAAAAAAACGTGGGAATTGCTGATTTAATATTCGGCTTCTCTTGCTAACGTTATACAAATGTTTACTCGTGAAAATCTTAGGCCGTTTACTTTTTATTATTTTTATAAATGACATTCCTGAAGCTGTAAAATCTTCTAAGCTGTTTCTATTTGCTGATGATATTAAAATAGGCAAAGTTGTCACTTATTCTATGGATTCTCAAGAATTACAGCACGATCTTAATTCAATTGATACATGGTGTAACCAAAATAAAATGTATACCAACGACAAATGCCATTGCATTACTTACTCACTTAATAAATCCACCCTTAATTATAACTATTTATTAAACAATTGTATCCTGAAACGAAAGTCATTCACCAAAGATCTAGGGGTCATCTTCAATTCAAATCTCTGTTTTGCGGACCATATAAACTTCATAAACTCTAAATCATACCAAATTGCTTACTTCATCATTAGAAATTCCAAAAGGTTTAAAAATATAAACTTCTCAGTTTTTCTTATTAATAGTTTACTAAGGCCTATATTAGAATACGCATCCGTTATTTAGTTGCCATTTCTTTCTACTTTGCAAATCTCCATAGAAAAAGTCCAAACAAGCTTCTTGCGGAGTCTTTTTAGAATATTTTATCCTGAACATTATAGAACAAATATATATACTATTTCAAACTCATATCTTTTAAAATACTTTTATTGTGAAAAATTATCTAAACGACGAATTGCTTTTGATTTTGACTATCTATTCATGCTCTATCAAAGTATTGCTTATTCCTCAAATTTTATTAATTATGTTAATTTACGTATACCAAACTCAATTTCAGAAATAATGAAATTTTTTATTTACCTTTATTAAAAAAGAAACAACCATAATAAATCTACCATTCTATAGGATGTTTAAACAACGTAATATAATTTCCAGCCTAATCGATATCATTGTTATCAATTATAAAGAATACAAAACCACAGCCATTGAAAATATATCACTTATTCTGTAGTTAATTAATTTTTTGTCTTTTTATTTATTAATCTTGTTTATTTATATTCATTTTGCAATTCTCTTGCACTTGTAAGCTATTACTGGGCTTTTAGCCTGTTGCTTGCAGCTTTAAAATAAATAAATAAATATGCCACACAATTTTGACTAATTTTTTCCAAAATTTTCAGTACGCAACTCGATTCTTCCACATGGCTGTTAACTATATTTTGCACCTAACAATGTCAAAAATACTGTATATAAACTTTAAGTCAACGACTACAATACACGGAAAAATATAATTATACATTTGTAATGAATATCATAATAAATGAAAAACTTGAATTGTAAGTAGATTCATTTATGAAGGATATTTGGTATCCTAAATGTACAGGGTGGTTATAATTAAACTGACACCGTTTAGACCCTTCTAGCGGCCGTTCTGGTAATCAGATTTTGACGAAACTTGAGATATATGTTATACAGACCATGGGGAAAAGAATTTTGCAATAAAAAATTAGTTCACGTTTTGAGCGCTACGTCAAAATATGGCGCTGGTCATGTAAGAAACTACCTGAGAATTTTTACTCAGAGAAGTTTTGCAAATAAGATGTAAAATTAGAAAAGCTTTAAAATAACAGTAAAATTAAATGTAAAGTCATTCTTTACCATGGCTTTAGCTAAAAAGGTTCGAGCTTTATTGGTGAAGTTGTTTTAGCAGAACTGCAATAATGCTTCTGATGCACTAACAGAATATCGACGTTTGAAAAATTTGCGAAATGGGCCTATGTCCTTTAATGGTTTAAAAAAGATGATTAAGAAATTTGAAGAAACTGGTGAGTTGGGTGTGCTGCCAGGGACAGGACGGAAACTAATTGCAAATGTGACTGTGGTAGACGTTGCTGCTGCTGTAGTGGAAAGTGCTTCAAGTTCCCAATTTTCTTCAGCAAGTGCTCGAACCGTATTGTAACGTTTACGTTCAAAGTTTATTAGTTAGTGGTATCAAAAATAGTGTTTTAAATTTCCACTGTTTTTATTTATTAAAGTTCACAATTAAAGTTAAAGTTAAAAAATGAATTTTACTAAGTAAAATTAAAGTTACTAGCTCAACAAATATATCTTCACAACATTAGTGAATTTAAATTTAAAGTTAAAAGATTGGCTTTAATTAAGTATAGTGGATTTTAAGCTTTAAACATCGTTTAAAACTGACATTGCGTTGTGTTAAAATGTTAAGAAGAAAGAATAAATAGGAAACTCAATTCTAGGTAGGTGTATGCATAAGTGATGATTTGCAGATAATAAAATAAGACCAACAAGGTTTTATAAAAAAATAATATAGCTTTTAATTTTCATGAAAATACTGAAAATAACAAATTATAAAAAAATAACCTCAGAACAATATTATGTTCATATACAAAATGAATTCCTAATAGGGAATTTCAAATAATTTAAATTGGACAGTTTCTTTTTAAAAAATTTACATTTCAAATGCAAATGCATGTGATCAATATGAAAAGCTTTCAATATCAGTAAGATATATTGCTAAAAAGTAAGGAGATCACTGTGCAGGAAATTACCAAAACACAGCATACAAGATCTATGAAAAAAAATAGTTTGTATCAAAGTCAATCATGAAATGTCCATCTCGACAGAAGTGACAAAATGTGGAGAGGAAAGAAAAAGGCTTACATATCCATTGCAATAAAAAACATATGTCGGGAAAATTATCTTTGAAGGGTTAACAGAAGTTCAAAGTGTAAAATGAATACTGGAGTGGCCATTATAGATGATGTTTCCCCATGGTAGCATACTGGCAGAGTAGATGAGTAGTGGCAAAATTTTATGATGCAGTTGACTTTATACTCTTGGAGCAACAATATGAAGGCTCACGCCTAGGACGTAGTGACAATAAGAAATCACTCTCAACAGCATGTATATGCAAACGAAAGAACAACTGTTAAGCTTTTCAATAACAATTAAGAATTAATAGGACATTGTTATTAATATTAAAAGAACACAGAATTGTCTGCAAAATTCCGACTAACTATCAATTGATCATAATATTACTCAACAAATTACAATCAAATGGTAAAAAGAAGAAAAAGAAAGAAAGAGATCCCAAACTATATACAGGGCGTTTCATAATTGGTGTCCAAATAACGACTCAAGAGGAAAAGATAGGGGGAAAATGAATATTGATTATTTGGTTTTAATGTCCCCTAATGCAGAATAAAAACATATCGTGTCCCTGGGGGTGAAGGGGTAAATTTTGAAATTTTTAATTTTGTAGTGATAAGGATTACACCCCATGCGTTATTTGGAAAGTTGTAGAGCATCATGTAAAATGTGGGTTTAGCAAAGAATCCGGTGAAAAAATCTCATTCCCTGCCCTTTATCGAGTTGGTAAAGTGAAAGGTATGGCTAGCAAATATAGACAAAAACAGAAAAACTCATTAGAAACTTATCAGAACTTTATTACTTATTAGAACTTATTAGAACTTTATTAGCTTTTCAGGGTAATGACTCATTCATTCTCATTAATTTTCCAAATATAGGCCCTACTGTTTTCTGATAAGTATGGTTTTTGTTTCAAAGCATGAGAAAGCTCACTGTCTACTTCAGATTTCGAAAAAATGATCATTAATGAGAAATATCTCATGAGAAACAATGCGGCAAAGTTTGTGCAACAATAGATATCAACCATGGTATCAACACGCAATTCACAAACACTGTGCACGGACCAAAAATATATATCTCAAGACCCAACAATGCAAGGCAAAGTTTGTGCATTATAAATGAAGTTCAGTTTATAACAATATACAGAATTTCTGTTATTCTGGCCATTCTTAGAAATGAGAGTTTTTAGTAGTTAACAACTTTTTGAAAATCTTTAAAAATAATCAGTAACTGGAGATAATGGAGAATGAGCATACTATTGATACAGAGTGAAAAAACGACAGAGGATGCAGTCCTTTACCTCCGTGCTCTATTGAGCAAATGGTAACCATGTGAATAACAGAATCAGTGACTGATATACTACACAACACAAAGTGATGAATGGCCGAGTTTTATTTAAGATTCGAGAGCAGAGTGGGAATTTCAACAACATCAAGTGTACATCAAAAAATTATCATCTCTGGAGATTTCAATACTGATTTCTCAAACCCCTCTTCAAATAATAAATCACTTCTTTACCTTTCTTCCAGATTAGGGATATCACCATTAATTCTTTCTCCCACACATTACTCCAATTTTCACAATACTTATTCCGGGATTAATCAGTTCTTTTCTCTTCCCCGCAATAATATAAAGAGTGACTGAATTGACTGGCATATTTCTGATCATTTTCCTAATTTCACTTCAAGCTTGTACTTTAACTAATTTTTTTTTCCATTTCTCGTCCCCCTCCTTTAATTACAATATCTTTTAAACGAATATATATTTTAACTCATTTCTTGTATTAACTGATTGGTACCACGTACTTGATCCCGAGACCTTCTTCAATGTCTTTTTTCCCCATCTTCAGGTGGGCATGGATCGTTATTTTCCCTCCAAGCCGGCTCCACGGACATTCTTAAAACCCAGGAGATGAAACCTTGGATCACTGCGACCATTCTATCACTGATTAAGCACAAAAGTACACTCTACAAAAAATTTAGACGCATGCCTAACAATCATACTAAGCATTCTTTTCACTCCTTCTCTAATTACGTGCACAAATTAACAACTGAAACAAAACAGTCCTATTTTGCCAACTTTTTCAATAGGGGATCTAATAATACGGAGAAATGGAGCTCCATTAACCTTTTCCCAGCGGAGGTGGCCTAATCAGGCCACTTGTAGCCATGTCAATTCCATATAACACATTACAAAATTTAAATGCATATAACTGAAATTCTATTACAGATAAATTGCTAATTTTTTTTCATTTTTTTTTCAGATGCACATTACTACTAGTATATCTCTTGAAATTTTAAAATTAAATGAGTAAATATAATAAAAAATGATTTTCCACAGGTGTTGTCAAAGGAGGGGGGGAGGGTTGAAATCATGACTATAAAAAATGCTTATAAGAAATTTTCTATTACCGATAAAAACTTCAAACTGCTTTTGTTGAATTCTTGAAAGCTTTATAATTAACTGCTAATAAATTATTTACCCCAAATTTATTTTTAATCAATAATATTCGAAATTTTAGAAAGCTTGTGTATGGAGAAACTTAGCAACATCTAAAATTACGAATTTATTAAAAAATTCAAGGGCACATTTAAACCATTTAATGATTGAATTACATTAAAATGATACCTTTTATTTATGTTTTAAATTATTTTTTTCGTAAATTACATTTTATTCATAAGTTATTTCAAAAAAATTAAAACCATTGCTATCGGGATCGTTTCTTGATGACGTCATTTGAGATTGATCACTTCTCAGAATATGAGGAAGTTAGATAAGGCCACATCTATGCTTTATCAAAGAAAGACATTAAAATCCTATTATGTGATTTTCTGGCTATTGTCAGGCAGGTGTGACCCATTTAACAACAAATTACGTAGGTATTTGAAAAAAAAAAGTAAAAATATTCTACATTCAGTTATATAAAGAATCGTTAAAAAATAACAAATAAAGATATTAAAAAAAATTTTTTTGCTTTATTTAGATAAGATTTCTCCCTAAAATTTGGTTTTTTTCAAATACGAAATTATAACATTTGTAATTTTTTAAAAAAGGATTAAAACCAAGTTTTTCAAATAGAAAATTTTATTATACATTTTAATGTATTGTTTAAAAAAAACCCATTACTTTTAATCGATCAAAAAAATTACTACTCAAAAGCAATTAGGTTCAAGATCACAAATTTAAAATTTTAAAGCAGTATATCAGTTATTGAATTTTTTAAAAAATATTTTCTATCCCCCTGTAAGAAGAATCATTTTCTCAAGAAAATAGCTGGCTGGGAAAAGGTTAATAAATTACTAAATGGCCATTCTCCCCCCATTGCGCCGTGTTCAGACTCTTTTATTATCATCTCAGACTACTTAACTTATTTTCTAAATGTTAGCAGAAATCCTCGCAGTCCACCTGGTTTGGAATGTGGAGTGGATGTCCCATTGTTTTCACACCTGGTGACACCTAGAGGTGATTTTTCTAATGAAAAACACCACCCTTATTAAAACTTGAATCAATTATGGTTATTAATAATTTGTTGCTGTGGAAGGGGTGTTTTCCCATGGTGGCTATGAATTCTGATTTTTTTTCATAATTTTGAGTGTGGTCCTACCTGTCATCACACCCTGGTCCACTTCTCTTTTGTCCAAAGGTGTTCTGCGTGCCACATGCCATGAAGCACCCCTTGCCCCTTTTTCTCAATGATCACATGCAGCTTCCCATGTGGGTTGCAGTGAAGCGCACAGCCACTGACCCCTTTCTGACGTCACATTGATCTGTTTTAGGTACTGTTTTAGTGCTGCGTGTTCACCTTCCCTTACTTTCCCAACTGTCCAGTTTTTTTACCTGTGATTTAAATAAACACGTTTACTCGTTGATTGCATAATTTTTTAATCATTTCTGGTTTTTCTTTTAATTTTTTGTGTTTCCATTGTGGGTGAGGTGTTTTTATTGGGTCTTCGTTATTTGTTACTTTAAAGTGATTTCTTCGTTATTTTGTTACTTTTTACCTGTAGTTTAAATTGAAAATTTTTAAGTCAGCATTCTATATTCCAATACCTTTTAATGACGTTTTTCATTCATTCATCATTCATTAAGCTTATGTTAAGTTAATTCATTCTTACTTACAAAGTTAAGCTCCATGATATTTTTTATATTTAACATTCAAATTAAATGCGAAGGAGGATTCGTTGTGATATGTTCTTAATGCCTGCA
>JAHWFO010090898.1:419589-438634 GCA_023313115.1 Rhysida immarginata
GGCAGGTATTGGAGCAGCGAAAAATTAATGCCAGCTGTGGAGGCGTTAACGTTCCGGAGCTTGGAGACGAGCGTTTGAATGTTACCAAGGTGTCGTCGTCGATACGTCGGGGAAAGCAACCCATGCGAGCACCGAAGGTAGGCTCATCCGCCGGTGAGAGGAGCGAGGCGTCGCGTAACGCAGCGAACGTCGCCGTGATTCCTCGGATGAAATTGTCGCCCGTCAGCCTTATGTTTCTAACTAGGCTCGAGTTAGAAATGTGGCACGAGAGTCGGAGTTATGAATACAACGCAACCGTCGTTTGTTGGGAGCAAGTGCGCCTTCTCGGAGTTCTCCCCCGGGGATTTCAGCATGCGTGCGAAATGGCATCAGCAGAGTGGTGGCTCGCCCGTAATTATTATCGTCCAGTGCATTGGTCCGGGTTCATTCGGCATTTAAACTGTGAGTACTTGTTTATTGCAATTTTTGTGTAAAGAAAACCTATGTAAGGGTTTTTGTACGTGCCGTCTAAAAGGGCTAAAAGGCCTATAGTTGAAGAGGTCGTTTGGCCTAAAAGTTTTTTGTGAGTGTCATCATTTTTCTATGTGGAATCCGGAATTTAAATTGTTTATTCTGAAGGATGCGTGTGTGTTACCGAAAGTGTACCAATTCTATGTTTATTTTTTTTTTATGATATTACTGGTGTCTATTAAATGCGAAGGAGGATTCGTTGTGATATGTTCTTAATGCCTGCAGTTTTAATTCATTACGAGTGTTAAAATTTTTTTTTCTTCCATTTCCAGGCATTCCTTTAATGTTAACTCGCATTCTGTGATTTTGTGACTGTGGGACTGAATTACCTAATAAGACTAGATTTTATTTGTCAAATCGGTGATTTGTTTATGTGACAATTATTGACTCTATAAGCTTTTGTTTTTGACTCTTTAAGCTTTAGTTCAGTGCTCATTAAGAAAATTTGCCTTGAGCAACAGTTTGTGTGTGTATTTTTTTTTGTATCCCATTCATTGCTTTTTTTTGAAACGTAAGACATTGCTTATTTGCTTTTGCTACAGGTTATGAATAATTGATTGTTTTTTTTTGTAATCAAATACCGAGCTGTGTAATTGTATCACATCTTTTGATTTCATTTGACATTTATTTATTTATACATTACTGTTTTTCTTAGTTAGAAATTAACTGTTATTGCTTTTATTTTTTTTTTTACCTGAAAGAGGTTGTTGAATTAAAATTTTTAGTGCGTACTTAAAACGTAGTGCTTTTTTTTTACTTAGTGTCTCGTATTCTGCATTTAGACTTAGTTTTTATTCCACTGCGCTATTTGGCACTTGACAGACGTCCACCAAACTGAGTATTTCAGTGCTCCCACATCAAACAGAAAAAACTCAGTTACTTATCTATATCACATCAAAAGAAAAAAACACACACTCTTTGTCTGGCGTACAACGATTGCCACCCAATCTTGAACTTTTTTCTAAGAATCCCCCCCCCCATATTTGCGAAGCAGAGACGGTGAATTTATTAAACACAGACATTTGCACTATACGAGTCAAAGAATTTAGTGTGACACCCTTTACGAAACTCACTGGAAATTGTATTTTCTATAAGGGTGCCATCAGGGAGTTCTTTTATAAAAACGGAGGCAGCCTTTTTGAATGCTCACTTTCACTCATTCTACCTGAGTTTCATATGGTCACAGAGGCGGCAAAATGGTTTTTACGCCATAGTGCCAGATTTTTAAACCGTAAATATAAGGGCTTAAAGTAAAAAAAATAATAGTACAGTTTTTGTGATTTTTAATTTTTGTATAAAAAATACAGTATTTCATGTTAGCAGCTCAAAATTGCTTTTGAATAAATTTGTCTATTTATTAATTTAGATTTTAATTCGTACATTTTTATTTTTTTACTTCACTTTTTGGTGTTTATTTAACTTTTGTGTTGGTTGTATATCTTTTTAATTGTTTTGTTGTTTTAGGTTTAAATTTACTTTGACAAATACTTTTTATCAATTTTTACCAAGCACCATGGGCACCCATCCCTGACCCCCTCTGCTACTTTGGTCTTTCTAGATCTCAATAAAGCATATGATATGGTAGATCATACAGTATTAACATATAAGCTACATAATTACGGTATTAGAGGAAGCTTTTTAGATATTATTAAACATTTTCTGAGTGATAGAGAATACATAATATATTTTAAGGATAAAATATCATCTAGGACTAAAATGGAATGCGGTATCCACCAATTGTGCTGATGATTCCCTAGTTTATTTAAACGCAGATGATATAGCCATATTAACTATGCACTGAAGCGAACAGCGGGCACTTAAGATAACACAACAAAATTTAATGAATGTGGTTTAGTGGAAACGGGGTAGTATGTTAAGTTTAAATATTCAGAAAACCCATTTAATGACATTTAAGATTCCCTACAAGAATTATGTGAATTTCTTTGAAGAAAAAATTTATATTCATGAAATACACTGTAATAGATTTTCAGCATGCACGAGTAGCCAAAAACAAATGATGTCATTAATTTCAAATATCTTGGAATGTATTTTGATGCCCAGCTAAATTGGCATTCACATATTTCCTCTCTGAAGTTATTGTTATATGTCTAATGCACCATATCAGTCCTTATTGCCCATATATATTAAAAAAATGATGTATAATTCGTTATTTGAATCACGTATTCGTTATGGCTTATTATTATATAAATTTGGAATAGAGTTTAGAGATATTAATAAGATACAAAATAAAATTATTAAACAAATAACATATGGCACTAAATTACAAGAACATCCAATAGATCTTCAATATAAGGAATTAAAAATTTTAAAAATCGAAACTTTATTTGAATATATGGTTTTCACACAAAATTATTTTTCGAAAAATTACTTAAAACGTAAAAAACAAGAATATTCTTTAAGGAAGAATATAAATTTTGACATACCCCAGATATTTAATAATTTTGGAAAGCAAGAAAGGCAATTTTATGTTCCATATTTATTTAATAATGTACCAGAATGGATGCTAAATTTAACATCTTTTAATTTAATTAAGTCTATTTTTTTATATTGGAAAAACACAAATCGTAAGCTCAAAATTGGATAAAAGAAGTTTTACGAAAAATGTTTTCCGTTATATATTAAATGGAATAATAAATGGAATAATATATATTTGTTTAAAAATTGTATATACTTATGTAGACCCTTTTTTATATCCATACAAGCCCAGAAAGGGCTTCGGATTTGGGTTTGGAAATTGCCCTCTAGAAATATTATAGGAAAGAATTGATTATCTTATCGGTGTAAAAAATCGTTGTAAAAAGTAAATTTAAATTTTGTAAAAGATTCTTGTAAATTTCGTAAAAATTATCTTGAAACAAATGGAATAAAAATTTTAGAATAAAATCAGAATTTTAGATTTAAAAAAATGTAATTTTTATAAAAAAAAAAATTATTATTATAATAACAATATTTTTTGTAAATTATTATTATTATAATAATATTATTACTTTGTAAATTATTATTATTAATAATATTATTAAATACATTCCAATAAATAAAAAATTTACGTTTAAGAATTCAGGGCAAAAGAAGGCCTGAGTTATTAAAGTGTACGAGTTCTTGGTCACTGAAGTCAAGCCATCGTGGCATCCTAAATGCAAACTCGGCTGTGAGCCAGTGTTGCTGTTGACTGCCTTGTTATGCCTTCATCACAGGTCTACAGATCAGCGCTATCACCACAACAACACCGGACGATGACATGAACGTTACGGTATCTATCAAAATACCGCAAACTAACAAAAAGGGGGAAATTAAAAAACAGAGTAGCAAAAACAGAGAAACAAAAATAAAAAAGAGAAAAAAAAAGAAGATTCACCTTTTTCGTTGCCCCTGGCTGTGGTGAGCATCTCTCTTAGGTTGGCTATAGCAGTTGAACGTGCAGCAGTTGTAAATACTGGAATACTTTTTTAAAAAAAATCAGGAGCACCAGGTCTTGGAGTTTTACAGGAGAATGGTAGAATGAAATGTATCCAGAAAAAATGCGATGGTTATTTATTTGTTTCTGAATGATAATTACAAATACGTGTTAACTATCATTGATGTTGGTTTGGAAACTGAACTGGTGCCCAAAAACTCGCGAGCCAGTGGATGATTTAATGGAAACAAAGTCACACTATGCAGACATTTTTTGTACCTGACTTTGACAATTTATGCGGCAAAGGATTTAAAGCCAAAAAAATTTATTACTGCTGGATGCTAAGAAATCACCGGCATCACTAAGACCAGTAGAATGCTTTACGAGAAAATTCAGCAACCAGTGAGTGAATGGTAACGAAAAGACCAACCCATTGAGTTAGTATTTATGTTTTAACTCGTTTTTATTATTTTTTATTAAGTTTTTATTATTTTTAATTTGTACATGTATTTTTTCCACATGATATAGACAAGCATTAAGCAGTAAAAACTTTGGTGAGTAGAATTTTTTTGGTGATTAAAAACCCATCAAAAAAATTTGGTAAAACTAAAAAAAAGCTGTATTAAGTTTCCGTGAACTCGAAAAACGAACCTTGAGAAGATTTCGTAAAAGCAAAAAACGGACTGAGAGTGATTTCGTGAAATCAAAAACTAAAGTTTACTGTTTCCGCATCCGTGCAAAAAGTTGGCTTATTAAAACGAAAATAACCTTCAAATCCCGTAGAGTGGTAAATAACAGCTGGGCACTTTTCGAGATGTGTATCAATAAAATTTGTAAGCGCGACAAACTGTCGACTGAAGACACAAACTCAGTAAACGTGTGAATAAGTAACAGCATCAGCATGGCATGCAGTCAAGAATTATGAAATGAACATGAGAAGTTTACACTTGAAACGAAAAATTGAATTTTGTAGTAGTAAATAATAATAATAATAATAATAATAATAATAATAAATGCATATATATACCCATCGATCGTATTCTTTGTCATAGTTCATTAAACAGATTTTAAAAACATTATGCCCCATTCAGGTAACTTAGCAAGTTAAATTTGAATGTATTAATGAAAATAGAATTGTAGAGTTAACTTTGTAAGTAACAATTAATTAACTTAACTTAAATTTAATGAATGAGTGAATGAATGAATGAATGAAAAACGTCATTAAAAAGTATTGGAATAAAGATTGCTTACTACAAAAAAATTTAATTTATATTACAGGTAAAAAGAGTGAAACTACTTAAAAGTAGCAAATAACGAAGATCCAATAAAAACACCCCACCCACAATGGAAACACAAAAAACTAAAAGAAAAACCAGAAATGATTAAAAAATTATGCAGTGAACGAGAAAACGTGTTTATTTAAATCACAGCTAATAAGCAGGACCGTGGGAAAGTAAGGGATGGTGAACACGCATCACTAATCCCTTCAGCACCTGACACAGCGCAAGGTGACATCAGAAAGGGGTCAGTGGCTATGCGCTTCACTGCAACCCACATGGGAATCTGCATGTGAACACTGAGAAAAAAGGCAAGGGGTGCTGAATTAACTTAACTTAAATTTAATGAATGAATGAATGAAAAACGTCATTAAAAGGTATTGGAATAAAGAATGCTGACTTAAAATTTTTTTAATTTAAATCGCAGGTAAAAAAAAAAAAAGAGTGAAATCACTTAAAAGTAACAAATAAGGAAGACCCAATAAAAACACCCCACCCACAATGGAAACCAAAAAATTAAAAGAAAAACCAGAAATGATTAAAAAATTATGCAGTGAACGAGTAAACGTGTTTCTTTAAATCACAGGTAAAAACAGGACTGTCGGAAAGTAAGGGATGGTGAACACACAGCACTATCCCTTCAGCACCTAACAGACCAAGGAGATGTCAGAACGGGGTCAGTGGCTGTTTGCTTCACTGTAACCCAATCAGAATTAATAACCACCATGGAAAACCCCCCTCCACAGCAAATATTATTATAAACCATATTTAATTCAATTTTTATTAAGGGGGTGGTGTTTTTTATTAAAAATTACACCTGTGGGTGCAGCCAGGTCTAAGAACAATGGGACACCTCCTCCACATTCCAAACCTGATAAAACGTGAGGCCTTTGGCTAACGTTCTTCTGCCTCAACCTCCTGTTAACTCTCCTTCTAATTCAACTTATCCATCCTACATTCAAACAAAATCCAGTTGTCTGTTTATTAAGCCTACTGACGAAGAGGAGGTTTCCAACATTATCCTCAGTTTTAAGTCCTCCTTCTGCCCTTTCATGGCATCTACCCAGTCATTCTGATCGGAATCTGTTCTGGGTTCTCTATTCCGCTCAGCATTCTATTCAATGTTTCTATTTCACAAGGCTTATATCCTGAATGCCTCCGGTCCACTAAAGTCGTACCCATTTTTAAAATCGGTAATCACACGGATTTTTTTAACTATTGCTCCATTTCCACTCTTCCACTTATTGCAAACATTTTTTAAAAACTTTTTAATTCTCGGCTTTCCACATATATATTTACTAACGATTATCTTTCTCCGATTCAACATGGGTTTTCACCTAAACGTAACCAATTTGGAGTTATAATTTAACATCCTGAGAGAGTTCTGCTTACCTACAAGAGTAATTATTCCGGGCATCGCCGGGTTCTCTGCTGGTCTTTCTATGTCTATATATGTAAAGAAGGATGTTTGTTTGTTTGTGGGCATATGGGTTTGTTTGTTTCTTATACAAATGTACACTTTTACTCAGATCTTGATGAAATTTTGCATAATTGCCCTTCAAAGCAGGAGGAAGATCACTGTCTGCCTCAAACTTCGAAAAAATAATAATTAACCATAATAAATCGATATTCATAATGATGGCAGGGCATATTAATAAGAAACATCTCATGACCGAAAATTCAGGACCACTGGTAGGTGGGATGGCTATTTGGGGCGCAGCTCTTGGGGAACTTTAGTCTGACCCATTTGCTGAGTGACCAGCAGCTGGTGATAGCCACTGGCTTGTTCATCCACCAGCAGCTCTTCCATTATAGCCCCCCACCCCATGCTTCAGAGGGCACATTAAGCCGCCAGTCCCAGCTGCTACAGTCATATCTCGTAGCAGTCATTAGTTATTGGGATGGTGCAAAACTCCCTTGAAGGAGTAAGGGCTGCAAATTTTCGTTCTGTAATAATCTAACGTCTGTACAAGATAAGATGGCCCACATCTATGCACGGATAAAAAATATATATCTGAAGAACGACAATGGAAGGCAAAGTTTGTGCAATATAAATAAGGTTCAATTCATAACAATGCATAGAATTCCTGTTATTCAGGTATTTCTTAGAACTGAGAGTTCTTGGTAATTAACAATTTCTTGAAAATCTATAAACATGTTCAGTAACTGGAGATAATGGAGAGTTAGCAAACTACAGAAAAAGAGTGGAAAGACGACAGAGAAAGCACTCCTTTAGCTCCGAGCTGTGTTCAGGAAAGTCAATAGCAGAATCGGCAACTACTAGATTACGCAAAGTGATGAATGACCAAGTTTTGCTTCCAGACATCGAGAGCAGGTTTGGATTGGCCACAAGATCTAGTATAAATTAAAAGTAAGATTACGTGACTAAGAAATTATTTAGGCTATCTGTGGCATACTTGGCGGCGTCCATCCATTATGAGAATTTAAAAATTTTTTTTCTTACTTCCCATATGAATTATTATTGTATTAATTCTAAGCGTTTTCATGTGTTTATTTTTAAGATATTGCAAAATTTAATCAGAAAATAAAGAATCCAAGACATGTCGGGGTTATCACTTTTATTATTTGGTAGAATAGCAGCTCCAAATATTTCATGAAAATACATTTTGATTATATCCTGTATGAGTGTGAATATTTTGAAAACTGAGATTAATGCGTTGATTGAAAGTTTGTTTCCAAGAATTATGAATAATGAGCCTAAATTGATGATACAGTGACAGGACTATTGAGGAGGCAATGGAGTCACAAGTGTCTTCCTTGAGTTGCTTATCAAAAGTCCAACGACTGGCAAAAATTTGTGTTTGGAAAAGAAAAGAGAAAAAACGATTATTGTTCTGAGAAACTCTGCAGCTAAAATATAAAAGCTATACGGGCATGGGAAACATCTGAACAACAGGAGTTTCGAAAAGAGCAAGAGGGTATACTAGCTTCTACATCAAGGATGATCCCAAGCTGTAAAGATGGATACCATTTTAATCTGAGGCAAATCAACAAGAGATTAAATAAAGTCCCGGTATATTACCTACATTTCCTGTTTTTCGGATTTTTCTTAGAAGTCCCTTCGCTTTGTGTTGTATTGATTGGGTTATTATTTAACCAATTTGGATTTATACTTTCACTTTTTGAGATTGCTCTGTTTACCTACAAGTGTAGTTATCCTGGGCAATGCTGGGGCATCTGCTAGCGTTTTAATCAACATCACGTATTGTTTATTTGCTGTCTCTTCCTTTTTGCTAATTTTTATCACTCTCTATGCACGCGTTCATGATGTAGCATTTTCAACGTCATGTAATGTATTATACACACTTTTAATCACAGGTACTAACGTACACCAAGGATCATATACATGGATCATATTTTTCAAACTAAAAAATTTGCAAGATAGAATTATAAAATCGATGGTTACTGGAAGGCATTTGTAACAGAAACAACTTAATAAATATTTAAAAACAATTTGGAATACAAAAAATTTGATTGAATTTTTGTTTATTATATAAAACTTTCTTCAAAAAAAATTTTTAATGAAAAGAGAACACCAGTATGATTTAAGAAAACTATTAAATTACAAGGATGTTGTGCACGGCGCAACCGAGCAGAGGCAATAAACAACATCTAAACATTTACTTTTGTTGCATCATTAACTTTTTTGGGTCACTTACTTTTGTTGCGTCACTTGCTTCAATTGCGAGGCCAACGAGAGACAGGCCAGGGCACTCAAAATTCACTTGATCATCGGGGTTAGTTTGATATGAAAAGTCTATGAAAAGTAAATGAAAATTGACCCACAACTTCTTATTCATCTAAATTATCAAAATTGACATATCTGCTTTGGTTATGAAAATAATAGGGAAGTCTCATTATTGTATCTACCCTGTATATTCCGACTCTTTGATCGACGAAGCAATGCGCTTTTGTATTTTCTTTTTTTGTACTTTTTACGAAACACAATAAAATTGTAGAATTTACAAATTTTAATACATATCCTCCCAGTGAATGATGAAGTATATCTTCAGTATAGTATTATTTACTCTTTGAGTTGAATTTTCATCTATTTATTTGATGATTTAAGGTTAAGAGAATTCCCAACTTTGAAGTCGGAGGGTGCTCTTGCAAATTGAGCTAAGTTATGACTTCAAGGAAAATCATTTGTAAATATTGGAACAGCTTAGCAGCTCATTGCCCACGATAACTCAATTGATTAGAGCGTTGCCACCAATAGGCAAGCCCCCTGGTTCGAGTCCAGGTCGCGGAATTTTCTTTCCCTTTTCTCTTTGCATTAACAATTCAAGTCACCTGCATAATCAGAATCAGTGAATGCAACAAACTCTGGTTTCTCTTCATAACAAATCAAACTTAAATTTTTGGTACTACGTAAATAAGTTAATGCCTGTTTGATAGCATTCCAATGCTCTACTGAGGATTTGATAAATACTGAGCTAATACCTTAATTAATACGCTCTTGTACATGACGCCAGAAATATTAACATGCCAATTATTTCTTGATACTTTTTTACCTCTACCAGTGAAGCATCACCTTTATTTAATTTAGGACTACACACTAAAGGTGTTTTTCGAGAATGATACTCATTCATGTTGCACCGACCCAAAATTGAATAAATATATTTACTTTCATGAACATTTTAAACATCGTTTTCCAATAGCTTGATCTGAAGACCTAGAATAAATTTCACTTCAAGATTTTTCAGACCAAACACGTTTTTAATCAGGTTCTTAAAGTCGTTTACAATTTCTCTCTTCCTTGTAAGTATGACAATATTGTCTACATACTTTGCAAAGAACGCAACTTTTTTATAACAATAAATAAATTTGTGCGACAACATTCTAGTGTTCGAACATAGTGGCTCTTCCCGGAGGATTCCCATTATGGATCCGAATAATGGAATAAAATCTTATGTGGATAGAAATAGTTAAGTAATAAACTAGAGGATACTCTTTTACCACAACAAGGAAACAAGAAACGAAAAAATAATAAATGAAAAATAAGGCAAAAAAATAAGACAAAAAACAAAAGATTAAGAAAAAATACGACCTGTTAGCGCTTTTCGAAAGCCTTGCTTTCATCGTTCAGCAGCCCAAGGGAGAACACGGAGTGGACTAACTTGGACAACTGACAGTCGAACAGTGAAGTGTACATTTGTTAGGATGGGACGAATGCAGCGCTTTCACAAAGCACATCTAACCAGAATAAACTCCAAATGAAATACACTGAGGTAGTCAAGAAGCCTAACCAACCCAAGCAGTCTTCCATATTATACAAAAAAGAAAATAAGATTGACGATTGTCAGAAACAAAAAACAAACGAAATAAAAAATACAAGGAGAAAGAAGATTATCACATCTTCCAGTAGTCTGGGAAAGAGACGTTGCTAATATCTTCAAAATTGATGTCAAGAATGTGCCTCGGTTTACGATACTGCGTACGCCAGTTCATATTCATTGAGTTCTTCAGGATCCCTTTCACAAGCTTATTGTCGTGAGTCTTCATCTTCTGTATCATAATCAAAAGGAGATCCTGTATAAACTTTCCGATATGGGCCATGTTTAAATACATGTGGATGGATTGGTTTTTCACCGTCCTTCTGTCCAGCTGGGCAATGGTCCTCAGGGTAACATGATGGAATGACTGTAGTGCACTCCATCTGGTTTTACAGATTGTCACCCACGCAGGCATGCCATAGAGGAGTATGGTCCGGATAATCGATTTGTACAGAAGTAGCTTGTTGTCAATGCTGAGGGCGCTGTTGCGACCCATGAGAGCTGAGAAACTGTACTTCGCTTTGTTCAGAGCATAGGACATATGCTGGTTCCATGAGAGTCTTGAGTCAATGATAATTCCCAGATACTTGTATTTGTCCACCCAGTCCAGTTTCTTATTGAACAGAACAAGAGAATCTGGGGGATGCTTGAGCTTCCTATTGAGGTACAAAGCCTTGCTCTTTCCGACGTTAACGTTCAACTTCCAGCAGTTAAACCAGTCTTCGAATTGCTTCAAGGCGCACTGCAGCCGAGTGATAACGTGAGCCGGCTGGTGTGCCCATGCAATAATGGCAGTGTCAGCCGCATAAAAATAGAGATTACAATTATCGGGTTTCGGGAAATCATGTACAAAGTAATTAAATAGCACAGGCCCGAGGACAGAACCCTGAGGGACACCGGCCTTTACAACACGGGATGTGGAAAGATTTTCTCTAATTTTGGCTTGATAGGATCTGCCATCAAGAAAGGATTTCACCGTCTCCGATCATTTTGTAGACAAGGCGCTCATGCCACACTTGGTCAAAAGCTTTACTGACATCGAGAAATACCACCCCACAGTACCCTGGATAGGTTCAGGGGGGTGCTCAGGTCTTCAATGAGCCTCCATATCCGCATCGGACAAGAGTGGGCAGCCCGAAAGCCAAACTGCTCTTCCCGAAAAAAGGTCATTTTCAAGACAGTGATCTTGGAATCTGACGACGATCGTTCTCTCCAACACTTTGGACATCGAGGGTAGCAAGCTAATAAGTCGGTAGCTCGCGGGAATTACAGGATTTTGCCCCTGCTTGGGGATACTCAACACAATAGATTCCTTCCAAGCCACAGGGAAGTAAGAAAATTTCCAGCAGTCGCTAATGACATTGGTGAGAAAGTCAATAAAGTTCTTTGAGAGATTCATAAGGGCGTTATTACTCACCTTGTCTTTTCCTGGAGCCTTCTTCTTTTTCAGTTTACTTATGATGTTGGCGATCTCTCCAGCCTCGAGGTTGTACTTGGTTAAATGCTGCGGGACTTCATCAAAGTTGACAATACCTTCTTCCACACGCTGAAACATGATTTGGCAATATTCACCTTGTGGAGTACGTAGTCGAGGAAGCGTATCATTCTTCCTCTTCTGTAAAGCTCTGACCATACTCCAAATGGAATTGTCGCGAGCCGACAAGCTTTTGAGTTTTTCATTCCATCTAGCGTCGCGAAGCTCTTTTATATCCTCTTGGACTCTTCGCACTAGCCTGTTAGACTTGGTTTTGAGCCAAGTTACACGATAGCGTTGCCAAAGTCTAGAGGTCCTGTTTCTTTCAGAAATTAGGCGTTGGATTCCAGGAGTGAGTTGGATTCAATGAGGATGTTTATTCTCTGATGGATACTTTCTAGCTTCTATGGCACTGTTAATACATCTGGTGATGTCTTCAACACGTTGATTGATGTCCTCTGTACAGCAAGCAACCTCAGGATGGCAGCCATATTCCTTAAGAATATCTTTGTAGAGCTTCGAGTCTTGATGATGTATCAGTTCCTCTCGGAAATTTATGTCGACATTGTCAAAGTTCAATGTCACAGGCGTGTGGTCAGAAGAAAGGTCATCAATCGTGAAGATATTGTACGGTTTAAAGAAACCCTTCAAGAGCGAGATGTCCAAAACGTCACTACTAGGGGAGTGGTCGCAGTAGTAGGTATCCTCCACAGGTCCAGCAGCGATATTATACCTATAGAGAATCAAACCATTGTAGATCTGCGTTCTGGAGTTCCAGCTTGGGTGTTTGGCATTTTGGTCACCAGCCAGGACGAATGGTGTGTCACCACTGAACAGTTCATCAAGCTTGCTAACGTCAAGATCATGTTTAGGTGAATTGTAGAGCGCCACGAATTTCACTTCACCAAAGCAAATGAAGAGGCACGCAAGATGCCTTTTTATATACAGATTATATTGATATAAGCAGACAATGACTGATAGATAAAAAATCATAGTTGGTTGGACATAAGATTCATTTATTGGTTGGACAGAAAAAAAAAAGTAAATTGCTACAGCAAAGTTGGTTGAATAGTTGTGATTGGTAAGAAGCGATGTGCTGTTTGTATCTTTTGGCAAAATTGCGTGAGCTTAACCCCATATCATAGTTATGGCATTGGCTGCAGTCGATTTGGTAAACTCCATATTGAGAGTATATATCAACGGATAGAGATAATATTTATCTCCTGAACAACAGTTTGTTTAGAAATACCGTGGAAGGGTTCAGGACCAATGAAAGTCAATTTGGTACCCTGTCTACCTAAGGTATCAGCAACTTCGTTTCCGACAACATCTTTATGTCCTGGAACCCCCGCAAGGTAACACTATTGTAAAGAGACAGGACCTGTAGGAGCTGTCGGCTTTCCAAGGTAAGTTTAGAAGTAACCCTAGAGGATTTAATGGATGTAAGGGCCGCTTCACTGTCCCTAAGTATGAAAATGCGTTCTACATAGTTTTCCATGCACTGCAGACAGTAAATAATGGCCAATATGTGTGCCTAGAAAACCATGATCCACTGACCCAGCTGACTATAGCGGAGGCTTTTGGGACTGCTACAATAAAAGCTCAGGCCCGAGAAGCCATGATGACGAGAGTCATGAGTATACCAAAGGATGGCCCCTTCGGAAAATGCCAATTCACATCTCGAGGGCTCAGGGAGGGTACGAGTAACTCTAATCTTAGAAGGCATCCGAAGAATATCACTGGTTCAAATCTGGCTAATGAAAGTGTCAGACTTCACACCAGGTAAGTCCACCCATAGCACTTGATTACCCAATATGTTTGAACTTTTCCTGGCAACACCTTCGATATAATTATGAAGTGGAGTCAGAAATAGTATAACCTCTAAGGCCTTGTTGAGCGTAGGAGAAAAGCACCTGTAACCCTCAAACACGCCAATCTTTGAAAAGAGGCAAGGTTGGTATTGATGGTCAGCTGCTAAGATTAGCACCGCCAAACTAGAGTACAATATGTCAAAATATATCTGATTGCTATAACATACACTACCCTATCAAAAGTCATCGTACAAGGGTAGAATTTGAATGAAAATGAGACATTCCTTTGCAATTTTACTGTTGGCATTCATCCCAGCACAACATAACACAGAGTATGCTATTATGAGATGATGCTTGCGTGAATGCTGTAAGAATGTGTTAAAGAAAAGAGCTTACACCAGCAACGTAGCGTATCTCACATCAGAACCAGGAACGTTGCGAGGAGATTGCAATGGTGAAAAGAGCGACGACAATACAGTCTGGAACAATGGCGAATAGTTGAATGGAGTGATGAGTCCCGCTACACTATCTGGCAATCAGATGGCGAACGCCCGGCGAATGTTATCTGTGTTGTGACCACGATGAAGTTCGGCAGAGGGTCGTTGATGGTGTGGGGATGCTTTTCTTGGTATCGGTTGGGTGCAATTGTTTCTGTGGACGGACATCCAAATGCAGAGCGTTACCAAGACATTCTAGACAACGCAGCACTCCCATATTCTAGGTAACAATTTTGGCAATGGCCCTTTTCTGTTTCAGCACGATAACGCCCATTGCTATAAAACAAGGCTGTAGGCACATGGTTCAAGAACTTGACTGGCCTGCCCAGAGCCCCAATCTGAACCTTATCGAACATCTGTGGGGCGTGTTGGAACGTCGATTGCGCGCTTGTGTGGAACACCCGAAATCCGTGACCGAACTGTCCAAGACACTTATGGCAGATGGCGAAAATTATCTGTTGAAACATCAAAAACTTGTGGACAATATGCCCTAGAGAGTAGAAGCTGTGATAGCAGCAAAAGGTGAACCAACAAGATAATAAAATATGTATATTTTTAGTGTTTCTATTAAAGTGATTTTGATCCATGACTTTTGATAGGATAGTGTAATACTCCATGGTTTACCAAGGGTTCTATGTCAACGATAGAGTCCAAATTTATCTTCATTAATTTTATATTCAAGAAGTTGGTTCCAAGTGAACCTGCTATCGAGGATAACCTGTTAGTATTTGACTTCCTTTTTCATAATGGTCTTCTCCAAAAAACTGGTATTTGATCATCAGAATAGTTTCTTTACGTCCAGTAAAGGAGACAAGGGTGGTCTTCGAGGGGTTAACCCTTAGATTCTGTTCAATACACCATGATTGAATTGTACTCAGAGGGGTTTGCACAAGATCGAAAGTAGTGAATTTATCGAACCCATAAACGTAGATGGCAATATCATCTGCATAACCCTGGGCATAAATACCTGGTAATTAAGAAAGGAAATGAGGACGTCCACCGCCAGCTCCAGAGCAAGGGTAATAGAATACCACACTACAACCAGTCCCTCGAGGGCCGAGCAACAATGTCCTGACCCAAAATTTTGGATATAATTATTTTGTCCTATAAGAGGACCTGATTATAATTGCGTACACGTGGAAATTTGCATTAGCACTTAGAGCTTTAGCAGTAAAACTGTAGAAACTTTATCAATCACTCTATTAATGCCGAGAAAAACAGCTAGAGCAAATTCTTTGCATTCCAGAGTTTTCTCGATCCTAACCACAAAATGGTTTAGAGCTACCTCCGTGGATTTGCCAGATTTATAGGTAATTAGCGTGAGAGAGACCAAGGGTCTCAAAATCTTTTCTCATTCGTCGTTAAATAATCTTCTCAAAGCATTTCAGCATAATGGAGGTCAAACTGATGGGTGGAAAACTTTTGGCTTGGTCATAGCAAGTCTTGCCTGGTTTCGATATAAAAATCACCCTGAGCAACCTCCAAAAATTAGGAATATAACCTAAAGCTAAACTACCCCTAAAAATTAAACACAGGATCAGATCCGATACCTGTTGGAGTAGTACCGGAATGATCTCATCTAATTCGCGCGATTTGTACGGATCAAAGGATCTAACTGCCCAAATGACCCTATGTCATGTGATTTCTTCACCTGCTATGGGCCAACCAGTTCGTGAAGGTCCTATCATATATTCAAGGTATACAAGATCCAACGGACCAATGTGCTCAGCATACAGAAACTGAGTTGTGATCAAAGTTTCAAAGACTTCTCCTGGTGAATTCACCATTTATTTATAATAGGTTTATTGCATCTCAAAAGCTTATAGAGTCTGGGTCCTTCCTCAGTCTTATGGACTGATTCAGAGGAACTATATTTTATGATCTAACAGGTTTGTTATAATCAGCGAAGGCATTTTTTTAAAATGCCACTTGTTTTTAAAAAATAAAAATGGGCACTTTTGTCCCCACTTGTTATAAAAATACCACTCGTCTTATTTGACTTCTTAAAAGTTTCTTTTTTTTGTCTCTGTTGAATGTGATCTCCATCTCTTCCTCAACAGTGGACAATTTGTATGATACAATTGTACCGGAGCCTGCTGCAGCCCATTTACAAAAAGCTCCAGATCAACAGTATCATTAATTCTGGTTGGAAGACCGGAAATCGCGGAACAAACATCCTCGAGATATTAGACCCAATTAGTCTGCTTTGGATCCCTGAAGCCTCTATCCCAGTCTGCACCAGTGGTGAAAGAAAAGTGGATGTGTTGATGATCAGCCAAAGATGGTTTCTCATCCACATGCTACTTGCTAATCCATTGGAAAAACCAAAAGTAACATTAATACCGCCCATTCTTACCGCAGTAATGAAGATTGGCTTATTGCCTTGATTAAAATATATCTAAATTATTCTCTAGAATAAAATCAAAAAGTAATTGGTTTGGTTTGGTTTGTTTGGTATTAACGTCCTTTTCAACTGCCATGGTGATTTCAGGACGGCGTTATAGGGGCCGCAAATTTTTGCCTCGCAAAGGTTCTTTAACGTGCAGCCGGCAAATGACTACACGGAACTAACGGCTTTACTTCCCTTCCGAAGGAAGTGCGTGATCTCAGGATTTTCCCCCTGAAAAAATCCTCATCATTCTCGGCCGGGGAACCCGCGTCCTCGGGCTTCAGAGGCGACCACACAACCCTTGATCCACCGAGGCCGATAAAATAAAAAGTAATTGACCTCTGAGTTTTTTGTCAGAACAACCCCACAAAGTATTGAGCATTGGCAATACATCCAACGATGGTTGCCATATTGTGAGAAGTCCAAGTTTCCCATATCTTCTTTGTATCAATGATGGGTGATGTTCCCTCATGTGGAAGGTAGGACGAGACAAATATAATGTCACGATCTAAACCATCCAAATGATGGGTAATTTTCCCCACTGCCAAGTCTCTGGAACGCAGATGATACATAGGCAGTTCGTTAATACTCGAGGTGATAAGCAATTAAAATCATATATTAGTTTACCTCCACAGTTAGACAAACCTGTAATTCCGCCCTTAAAAATCCAGGGCTCCTGAATCAGAGCGATGTGTATGTCCTCAGCTAGGAAAATGTTGCTGAGGTTGGGAACAGCCAGTTTCTTATGCTGAAATTTTGCTTGAAGGCAATTCAGAAGGTTTTGGAGAGAATAACAGGGCAATAACATTAGCTTGAATCTGAGACCGTCCAATATTTAAAAACCATTTCCTGTTTCTCAGAATGATTGCAGCCAGTTCAGGGATGGATAAAACAATGGTAACCACTTGGTCCTCTAGGTTCAGGTTAAGGATGCCCTATTGAGTAGGTGATGTTTCTTTATTCCGGATGTTAATTCTTTTCAGGATTTTAGTGCCAGAGTATTTCTTGAACATCACCGGGAGTTTCAAGATAATCTTGGTGGTTTGGCTATTGTCTTCGGCTCAGAAACCAAGAAAATCTCTCCATCCCAGGGACTAATACTTTTGACTGTTGAAGTCAGACAGTTGCAAGTTTCTTGGTCGGCACAGAGCATGATAAGAGCTCTGGCCTCCAATGGATAATATTTCAATTGGGGTCCTCTTCCTGAAGCCATATGTCTCATGTAGTTCATTAGCATTTCTTGAATGGACTCCAGCTGTTGATCATTGAGCTGCCTGTCTGGATAGCCAGCCAGAAATCCAGCCATTTTTATTGTTGTTAAGGCTTCATGAAAATTCTGATTACTGCTTTTTTCTGAAGCTTATTGCCCTTTGATGAAGGAGTCTTTACCACTGACCTAGGTATTTTGGTCGGTGTATGCTCCTCTTTAACAGATGGCTGAGGGACGACCTTAGATAGTACAGCCTTAGTGCCCTCCAACCTTTTGCTTCTGGAATTATGGCGTTTAGCCGCACTAGAAAGTGGTTTAGAATTTAGTTTTGCTGCCACCCTCACCCATGGCCTCCTGCTCTACAGCAAGTGGCGACTCAGGTTTGGAATCAGCAGTCTTACCAAAGTCAGAAGACTCAACTGAGATCACTACCAGCTCAGTGACGTCATCTGTGTTACTTGTTTCCCCGAAGGGTATTCAGGAATGTAGCCAGGAAGACAGGAGGATCCGCAGGAGACACTAAGACCAAAGTGCCATCCTCTCATCGTCGCGGGTCACATAACACCTTAGGTTCGTGAGTTAGTCTGCATCCCTTTATTGGTTATTTGGGGATGTCCTGAGTTTCACGATGTAGGATATTTGGCTGTCTGCCACTTGAAGACGCACCCAGTAGCCACTCAAGCCTTGGTGATCTTCTGGGCTGTATGTGGTCGATCATTGTTGTCAAGGAGGATGACGCCCTTAGTGAGAAGTCCTGGCTGTTACTGCCTGATTTTTTCACGCATTCGTATCAAGCTCTTGTAGTATCGGTCAGCGATCGCCATATGCCCTCTTTCCAAAATATCCACCAGTATGACACGCGTGGCATAATGTTCCCGGCAGATGGCATCACTTTACACTGGGCGACCTCTTACAACCCAAAACACCTTCACGCTGTAGAATAAGTTTTGCAGAGACATCATCGAACACCCTCTCTACAACCCTGACATCGCTCCAAGCGACTTTTACTTCTCCTCAGTTGAAGGAGCACCTAGGAGACCACCCACTCAGCACAAAAACATCCATAGGATGTACTATAGATGTCTTTGCTCGGACGTGTAGGATGTCCGACTAGCGTCCCATGGAACTTCAAAAGACATCCCTTGGACATCCTAATGGCCCGCCT